>CM063509.1:124029063-124036563 GCA_032207245.1 Pardosa pseudoannulata | reverse complement strand
GTGGGTAGACAAACTGAGGACCAAGAAGGCTTGTAAACTAAACACTGGGGTTCCACATGAGGTTTATCACCTAACTGGTACTTTGTATCCCAAAACCCTTGGTCTCGAAAACGGAGATTAACACCGTAGGCCTTGGCCTCCAAGTTGGGATTTCCCTGGGTAGGGCAAGGTTGACTAAGCCTTTCATTCCTTCAGTGGGTAGACAAACTGAGGACCAAGAAGGCTTGTAAACTAAACACTGGGGTTCCACATGAGGTTTATCACCTAACTGGTACTTTGTATCCCAAAACCCTTGGTCTCGAAAACGGAGATTGACACCGTAGGCCTTGGCCCCCAAGTTGGGATTTCCCTGGGTAGGGCGAGGTTGACTAAGCCTTTCATTCCTTCAGTGGGTAGACAAACTGAGGACCAAGAAGGCTTGTAAACTAAACACTGGGGTTTCCACATGAGGTTTATCACCTAACTGGTACTTTGTATCCCAAAACCCTTGGTCTCGAAAACGGAGATTAACAACGTAGGCCTTGGCCCCCAAGTTGGGATTTCCCTGGGTAGGGCAAGGTTGACTAAGCCTTTCATTCCTTCAGTGGGTAGACAAACTGAGGACCAAGAAGGCTTGTAAACTAAACACTGGGGTTCCACATGAGGTTTATCACCTAACTGGTACTTTGTATCCCAAAACCCTTGGTCTCGAAAACGGAGATTAATACCGTAGGCCTTGGCCCCCAAGTTGGGATTTCCCTGGGTAGGGCAAGGTTGACTAAGCCTTTCATTCCTTCAGTGGGTAGACAAACAGAGGACCAAGAAGGCTTGTAAACTAAACACTGGTGTTCCATATGAGGTTTATCACCTATCTGGTACTTTGTATCCCAAAACACTTGGTCTCGAAAACGGAGATTAACACCGTAGGCCTTGGCCCCCAAGTTGGGATTTCCCTGGGTAGGGCAAGGTTGACTAAGCCTTTCATTCCTTCAGTGGGTAGACAAACAGAGGACCAAGAAGGCTTGTAAACTAAACACTGGGTTCCACATGAGGTTTATCACCTAACTGGTACTTTGTATCCCAAAACCCTTGGTCTCGAAAACGGAGATTAATACCGTAGGCCTTGGCCCCCAAGTTGGGATTTCCTGGGTAGGGCAAGGTTGACTAAGCCTTTCATTCCTTCAGTAGGTAGACAAACAGAGGACCAAGAAGGCTTGTAAACTAAACACTGGTGTTCCATATGAGGTTTATCACCTATCTGGTACTTTGTATCCCAAAACCCTTGGTCTCGAAAACGGAGATTAATACCGTAGGCCTTGGCCCCCAAGTTGGGATTTCCCTGGGTAGGGCAAGGTTGACTAAGCCTTTCATTCCTTCAGTAGGTAGACAAACAGAGGACCAAGAAGGCTTGTAAACTAAACACTGGTGTTCCATATGAGGTTTATCACCTATCTGGTACTTTGTATCCCAAAACACTTGGTCTCGAAAACGGAGATTAATACCGTAGGCCTTGGCCCCCAAGTTGGGATTTCCCTGGGTAGGGCAAGGTTGACTAAGCCTTTCATTCCTTCAGTGGGTAGACAAACTGAGGACCAAGAAGGCTTGTAAACTAAACACTGGGGTTCCACATGAGGTTTATCCCCTAACTGGTACTTTGTATCCCAAAACCCTTGGTCTCGAAAACGGAGATTAATACCGTAGGCCTTGGCCCCCAAGTTGGGATTTCCCTGGGTAGGGCAAGGTTGACTAAGCCTTTCATTCCTTCAGTGAGTAGACAAACTGAGGACCAAGAAGGCTTGTAAACTAAACACTGGGGTTCCACATGAGGTTTATCACCTATCTGGTACTTTGTATCCCAAAACACTTGGTCTCGAAAACGGAGATTAATACCGTAGGCCTTGGCCCCAAGTTGGGATTTCCCTGGGTAGGGCAAGGTTGACTAAGCCTTTCATTCCTTCAGTAGGTAGACAAACAGAGGACCAAGAAGGCTTGTAAACTAAACACTGGTGTTCCATATGAGGTTTATCACCTAACTGGTACTTTGTATCCCAAAACCCTTGGTCTCGAAAACGGAGATTGACACCGTAGGCCTTGGCCCCCAAGTTGGGATTTCCCTGGGTAGGGCAAGGTTGACTAAGCCTTTCATTCCTTCAGTGGGTAGACAAACAGAGGACCAAGAAGGCTTGTAAACTAAACACTGGGGTTCCACATGAGGTTTATCACCTAACTGGTACTTTGTATCCCAAAACCCTTGGTCTCGAAAACGGAGATTAACACCGTAGGCCTTGGCCCCCAAGTTGGGATTTCCCTGGGTAGGGCAAGGTTGACTAAGCCTTTCATTCCTTCAGTGGGTAGACAAACTGAGGACCAAGAAGGCTTGTAAACTAAACACTGGGGTTCCACATGAGGTTTATCACCTACTGGTACTTTGTATCCCAAAACCCTTGGTCTCGAAAACGGAGATTACACCGTAGGCCTTGGCCTCCAAGTTGGGATTTCCCTGGGTAGGGCAAGGTTGACTAAGCCTTTCATTCCTTCAGTGGGTAGACAAACTGAGGACCAAGAAGGCTTGTAAACTAAACACTGGGGTTCCACATGAGGTTTATCACCTAACTGGTACTTTGTATCCCAAAACCCTTGGTCTCGAAAACGGAGATTAACACCGTAGGCCTTGGCCCCCAAGATGGGATTTCCCTGGGTAGGGCAAGGTTGACTAAGCCTTTCATTCCTTCAGTAGGTAGACAAACAGAGGACCAAGAAGGCTTGTAAACTAAACACTGGGGTTCCACATGAGGTTTATCACCTAACTGGTACTTTGTATCCCAAAACCCTTGGTCTCGAAAACGGAGATTAACACCGTAGGCCTTGGCCTCCAAGTTGGGATTTCCCTGGGTAAGGCAAGGTTGACTAAGCCTTTCATTCCTTCAGTGGGTAGACAAACTGAGGACCAAGAAGGCTTGTAAACTAAACACTGGTGCTCCATATGAGGTTTATCACCTAACTGGTACTTTGTATCCCAAAACCCTTGGTCTCGAAAACGGAGATTGGCACCGTAGGCCTTGGCCCCCAAGTTGGGATTTCCCTGGGTAGGGCAAGGTTGACTAAGCCTTTCATTCCTTCAGTGGGTAGACAAAACTGAGGACCAAGAAGGCTTGTAAACTAAACACTGGGGTTCCACATGAGGTTTATCACCTAACTGGTACTTTGTATCCCCAAAACCCTTGGTCTCGACAATGGAGTTTGGCACCCTAGGCCTTGGTCCCCAAGTTGGACTGTTGCTCCCAATAGTTTAGTTAAAACAAAATTTTAGTCATTTTAGTTGCTTAAAAGCAGTTAGAAACAACTATGTCATAAAATATCTTTCTAAGGGCTCATCAAGGGTGTATTTATAGCAGTGGCGTGCGGTCCATATGTGCACGGTTTGCACTGCACACCCTAGCAAAATTATGAGGGACAATAATTTTCTGCACCTATGTCTACCTTTATATGGTATATAATAAATATTATTTATAATATATTCAAATATGTTGATTCGCTTGCTTGTATTCCTGCAGTACGTGCGGTACTAGGTGCTGCACCACGTAGCGTGCAAACGAACATAGGAAGTTCAGATGTGTATGCACTGCGCACTAAATTGAAAATCACGCTTTACATGTATGGGCTACTGGAGAAGAACAGCATACTATGACACTAAGGCAAGTGCAGCTATTATTCCTGCAACTGGCATTCAGAATCATCCGAAGGTACGGTTTATTAAGCGTTGTATTTGAGTGGGGACTTACGTGCTGAAGCACTTTTCGTTTTTTAACTGATTAACTGGCCATACGATTTTGCAGATGGTTAATGTTCAAATTTATATATTGTAAGATTTTGTTTTCATGGAAATATAAAAGAAGTGTTTCATCGAAATAAAGTGAAATGTTTTAGAGTAGTAAATTAATTTCGGTGATGTATTCTATTTATTGAAATAGTTAGCTGAAAAACAATGTTGTTTTGTTTTAAAGAAACGAATTTTAACAGAACAGTCCACATTTTACCATTGTGTCTTACAGACAGTATATAAGTATTATCTGTAACACCATATCCCTGGTTTTGTTTTTAAAAATTGTCAAGATGTTTTTCGCAGAATATATGATTTCCAAATGTTAAAAACAATAAATATAATTTAATCCACTGATGAAACAAGAAACAGGTCGTTCTATTGTGCCAGCGTGCAGTGAAATCCTCTGCACGTGGAATAGACGTTCTGTTTGTCGGCACCGATGAGCATCCGGATGATGCACCGCAGCGGAGGGCGCCATGTGGTGCTATGTTTGCTGAACATATGAGTTTTTCGTGGAAGCCCGAAGCGTTGCTTTTTCACCATATGACACCATACAACAAAAGACATGATTTTTGTTTCAGTGCTAGTAGTATTCTCAAAATTTTAGCTGTTTTTATAGTTATAACTCGACTACTCGTAGATAAATATTTTATTTATTGTATTCTTTAAATTTATATTCATAATAAATAACCCGTTTCAGACTGGAGAACTCAGATGTCTCAATAATGAAAGATTTATTGGAAAATCCATGTTCTCTGCACACCCTGCATGAAAACCTACCTCACGCCACTGATTTATAGGGACCCCCCTCGGGGTTTTTTTTAGACTCTTTGGCATTGCAACAGAGATCAAACCCGAGGTTCTAGATTTGCACACACTACACTGCCGAGTCATTAATCATAGTAGACATCCTAATATGATCGCCAAAGATCTTCCATGTTCATTAATGACGACTGGAGCGCGTAAACTGATTCGTGGAAGCAATGTCCTCCAAGTTCCTAAACGATACCTTTCTAGGTAGCAGGCCAAGCCTGGAGGTCTTCAGCTTAGTCCCTGATTCTAAATTATATGGATCCACTTAAACATGTGTTAGTTAGTCATCATTCCTTATCGTTCTTCGCCAAAAGTGAAGCTGTATGGCACCCTTAACCATGGACCAGTCGTATATCACAACAGGGTCTCTTGGACCTGCTGATAGGCCTTCGCACACCAGAGGGATGAGTAACGACAACATCATAATATAACATCTGTGTTCTATAACATCATATAATCATGCAACATCTCATCAAGGAAATGATATCACATGACGTCACATAATCACATATCCGCTTTGAAAAACCCACTTCCGACTTCTTTCAGTTTCGGAAGTAAAATCATTGGGTACATGTTTTACTACCATTTTGACAGGGTACGTTACACCGTAATGCAAACAATGAAGCTACGTCAAACGATGCTTTGATTAGTTATTCTATCGCTCATTGTTATCAGGGGGTGAACAGAACGAAATACCGAATTTTATCGCTTTCCTCCCTTTCGATAGTCGAGTATCGAAGCTCACGGGAGTTCTGGAGCAGTAGTTAAGTTTCTGATCATGGTAAGTTTGTTTTTGTTTATTTTATTTTTTTTTACATATATTCTTACTCATGTTCAAATAATTAGTTTTATGACTTTAAACTGTTTATTGTCTTGACTAAATTTTATATTAAGTTACAGTTACGCATAACCTTTAAACCTTCAAAAATTCGATTTTATTAGTTTTGCATTTTTGAAAACTTTAAACATTTTTTAATCGTTTTAAACAAAACTTATTGAAATATTCGGATTAGAACCTGTAAAACTAGACAACTTTTGCATTTAATTTCATAGCTTTTAAGGTAACTATAAACACTTTAAATATATTTTGTTGTAAAAGTGTTTTTCAACTTGCGCGTATTCTAAATAAAAAGAAAACTATTCTACATATTGATTTCAAACTTTCACAGTAAATATATTATATACCTACGATGAAACTCTACCAACTTTTCTCGTTGTTTATTTTATTTAGCATTTATAGAATTTCAAATGTAATTTTTAAACAATATTTTAACTTTTTGGAAAATTCCAACCCCTGGTGCAAATTCTTGGTACTTTTTAAAAATATAAATAGGTGGAGAATTATACGTAATAATTATTGTTTACATGAAGCAAAAATTATTAATGAAATTCGCCTTGTGTTGTTGCAAGTTTGCTATCAGTGTATCAGAATTTTTTTTTTAATCTTAAAACAAGCTGTCACTTTTCACTTTATATAAAAAGTTCTTATTTTTTTAGAAACAAAGTAAATTCAGTAAAACTAATTATTAACACATTGCGTGCGGGTACATTTCGCAGCGGAATTGTACCGGGAGCGGGCGTTTTGTGTGTCAATTTAGTTATTCAGTTAAATCTCAATAGATCGAAAATTATTTCATTTTTTATCCAACGTTTCGTATTTTATATTGAAATATATAAACAAATATATATTTAGAAACATATAAATAACAACCATAAGATTTTTGTAAACAAAAATATTTTTTTTAGTGGATAAATTTATAATAGTATCGTAAATATGAAAAATCAAATAGAAATAGTACTATATAATTTTAATTTTTTCCCGTTCTGTGGTTTCGCATCGACTGATGTAAAAACTAGTTTTTATTTGTCTAAATTTTTCCAGAATCTATGCAGTAGACAAGAACATTCGGCTTCGTTTTCCTGTATATACCGTTATTTTTGTACCCACAAACAAACCATGTTGTTACACTAACCCTTACTAGTACGTGACTCGCGCTCAAGTATCAATCGTCAGAAAACGTACTAGTACGTGTCCCGCATACAATGTGTTAAAATAAAATAGGGAACAAATGCTGAAATTCTTATGTATTTACAATAGTTTCAACTATTGTACATACATAATGATATAAACGAAAATATTTTATAATAATAATACGATAGTAATCATAAGGATAGGATAAGTATAAAAAATAATAAGTCTTCCATTTAAAGTTGCTAAAAAGGTGGTGTGTTCCCTTAAATTACCTCTTTTGTACCCTCAAACAAACCATGTTGTTACAGTAACCCGTACTAATAAGTATCCCGCCCTCAAGAATCAATCGTCAGAAAACGTACTAGTACGTGACTCGCGCTCAAGTATCAATCGTCAGAAAACGTACTAGTACGTGTCCCGCATACAATGTGTTAAAATAAAATAGGGAACAAATGCTGAAATTCTTATGTATTTACAATAGTTTTAACTATCGTATATACATAATGATATATACGATAATATATTATAATAATAATACGATAATAATCATAAGGCTATGATACGTATAAAAAATAATAAATCTTCCATTTAAAGTTGCTAAAAAGGTGGTGTGTTCCGTTAATTATCTCTTTTTTATTAAGTTAGATTTTTAAAGTAGGGCGAAGCAAAAATTAATCAAGAAATTGTCATAGTTAGTGAGAAATTACATTATTGGCGAGATTTACACATATAACAATTAATTACTCATCAGCTTCTGAGTTCTTTTTGACAAATATATATTAATAAATCTTAAATCTAAGCTACTGTAAACTGCGCTAAGTAAAACAAATATGAAAGTAATATAATTTTGTATGTTACAGCCCATAATTATTAGTAAGAAATTACTTTATTGGCGAGATTTACGCATATGATA
>CM063509.1:124015590-124018090 GCA_032207245.1 Pardosa pseudoannulata | reverse complement strand
ATCAAAACAACTTAAATTTATTTGTGGCACCGGTAACTGGGCCCAGATGTACACTACAGCATCACTCGATTAATAATTATTACTCGAGTCCTTTGACAGTAGCAGACATCATAAAGGCGCAGACACACTGGCTCCGGCGTACTGACAGTTCTTAATGTACCACCGCCTAAGCGACTGCCTCGGTATTGTGCCTGAGACGTTACTACACAAACGGCTTTGTCCGGACCACGCGTGTCTACTTACCGCTAACCATAATGGTCGGCTGTGAAAGGTCACCTTACATTCTTCTTTCGCTCGGGTCATGTAACGGATCGTTACAATACTCATTTGGAATTGGCTTTAAGAAGTTACCGATCTCAGTAATCCTCGTGTTAGTAAAAAAAAAAGGAGACATTAGTACTCCAATTGAACCAACCAGTCATCCCCTTTAATTCACCCGTAAAATGGACGTTGCAACTGGATATGAGCCTCCACTTATTGTAATTAATCTATTACAGAATTGGAGATTTTAGTGTATAACATCATTTTGTACTGGCATTACTTATGGTCCTATTATGAGAATATATTAAACTTAAGTATTTAGAAACGAGAAATTTAAGATTCCCTATCCCTTAAGACAGACATGGGCAAAAAAAGACCCGCGAGCCGGATTCGGCCCTTTTGCTTACTTTATCCGGCCCGTTGAAAAATCCTGCATAAAATTTTTTTAATCTCTTATATAATTTACTAAATAGTAAGTTGAGTTCTGTATAAATAAAAGTTGAGTTCTGTAATTTACTAAAAGAAAATTTTCACTCAAACGAGTTGAGTGTTTTCTACGGTGCTTTGAATACAGAACATTTCAAACATTTTTTGAACTATGTTCAAAAATACCTAGTTTTATTTGGTTCAACATATATTTGTGAAAGAACTTTTTCGTTAATGATTTACACGAAAAATAAATATCGATCACAAATTACTGACGAAAATCTACACTCGGTATTAAGGATTGCTACAAGTGATTTGGATCCAAATTGGGAAGAAATAATATCAAATGAACATTCCAGATTTCACGTTTCGCATTAATTAAAACTATTCAATTTTAACGTTTGATGTTTGTCTTTTTTTATAATTCTATTTACTATTATATTTACAAAATGTAATAAAAATTTAAAAATGTAATAACTATGATCAAAATAAAATAATTTGTATAGTTAAGATATAAATAAATATCAAAATAAAATCTTTCATTAACTGATTTATTTAATGACCATTAATTTAATATAATGGATCCTATTTCTTTAAAAATTACATGACATTTTACTGGACACAAATTGTTCGCTTATACACCTAAGTAAGACAATTTATTATTACTATTATCTTTTGTTAACTGTCAAATTTCTCTGTCCAAATGCTTTAAAATGATACTTATAGTATTTTTGTCAAAAAAATTTCTTGAACAGCTAAAAAACTCCACCCGAAACATTCGCGTGTGCAAAGCGTACGTGGTATTACAGTCCTCCGGCCCGAGAGACATTTTGAAAATTTCATTTTGGCCAGCGCTTAAAAGTATTTGCCTACTCCTACCTTAAGAGCACAGGTGACCTCCAAAATAACAGATTTTGACAATAAACGTAAAATGACTTTTTTTCTGAAAAAAATATCGATTTAGGTATACGCTTTATTATCAAAAGACATTTCTTCGAATAACATGATTAATTTATTGCTACTGAAACCTGTTTTTTGTTACAAGCCCTTATTTTAAACCTTTAAAACATAACCTTTTTCGAGTTTGATGAATTTGTTTTAAATTAGTAATTTTCAAATTTTCCAGACCCATTGTTTTTATGTACTTCTTATTCAAAATTTAAGAGATTCTATTAATGCGTCTGTCATTAAACTGGGTATAATTTTGAAAATCGCGAAATGTTTTCTTGTGGTAAAGAAAATGTAACACCGTAAAACTACTAAAACAGTTGCTAAAATATTGTACAGTTTTAAATAGTTTTCTTATATAAATAGCATAGAACGTAAGTGAAATTCGATACTTAGTTTCGTTTTTTAGAAGTTCTAAAGATCGAATTGAAGAAGGTTGCTACTTTGTGAATAGAATATAAAATAATTACACTATTCAATGCGTTTCATCAGGTTCAGCGTTCCACTCTGTACTATTATCTCACCACAACTCTTAGTTCTCCGGGTTACAAAAAAAGGTTGCCAGACTGTGTAAGCCTTTGGCTCTCATTTATCGCTCTTACGGCGATTCACCACAGAATTTAAAAAAAAAAAAAAAAAAAAAAAAAAACAGCAGTTAGAATGCCGTGACTAGGAACATTTTTAAGGAAAATTGTTCAATGACTGAATTTTTATCAAATAGTCTCGTATTTTAACAAAAGTTATTTTATAATAGATTATTTTTGTCTTATATGTTTCTTGTAACAACAGTATATACCGGGTGGCCATAATTAAACTGACAGTGCTCACAGTGTTCTGTAGCGAGATCTATTTGCGAGAATGACGC
>CM063509.1:124008090-124010590 GCA_032207245.1 Pardosa pseudoannulata | reverse complement strand
TGTAATAAAGTACTATTTTCTCTTTAGATAAGTTTTCAATTTCATTTCAAATAAGAAATATATGTCAGACTTGTTAATATTACGCATTATAGCACTTATCTTATAATAAAACCCTTCAGATCGGCCAAGTATTCTCGGAACGGTGGGGTGGCCGCTCAGAGTAGTTTCACTGTACTTTAAAAATAGCACCACCTTTGTCAAGTCCTAAAAATTATATATTTCGCTCTAGTATTATATATGTCACTCTTGTAGTTTCACTTTATATTTTATATACCAATATATACCATAATATATTTTCTCACTACATTTGGTGGTATGGGCGCAGACATGCTTTTGCCACGGGCGCCAAAGGACCTAGTTATGGCCCTGGTAACAAGAACAGTGAAACTTCTTCGAGCGGCCACCCCTGTATAGCGGCCATCCTTCTAAACGGCCAATTTTTCATGGCACGGATTTTTCGACTCATAGACCTAATGATAAAATAACCTGTATCAGAGGCCACCCGACCCCCTCTAAACGGCCACCAAGTGGAAGTGCCCCTTTCATTTTTCGAGAAATTCTGCTCACTCCATGCTTTAATTTTGAGCGAAAAAGATCAAGGTCAGGTTTATGGTCTGAGAGACCAGCTAACATGAAAAATCTAAATGAAAAGCAAAGTAAAAATCTGTCTCTGATAGCATGCACATTTTTGTTTAGAATTTACTAAATTAGCTGCTAGGGCACTATAAAGTTTTGATTGGTTAGACCTCCCCTTCCCTGAGGGCATGTATCAATTGTCAGTTGTGTTAAAAAGGGGAAAGCAAAGAGATGCAGGGTTATTGCCCTTGACTTTAGATTTGAAAAATGTTTTCAGGCCGTATTGAGGGCTTTTGGCTATAAATTTACTTTGGCATAACTGAAACTATCCAATTACGAGAAGTTCTTTGACAGTATATTCTTTAAGGGGCCATCTTCGGTTTTATACAAAATCTCTACATTAATTTACCAATTTAGTTTAATTTTTCCTTGCATATACAGTGAAACTTCTCTGAGCGACCACAATTCTAAATGGCCAATTTTTCATGGCACAGATTTTTCGAATCATAGACCTAATGGTAAAATAACCTGTATCAGCCGTCACCTGACCCCCTCTACACGGCCACCAAGTGGATTACCCAATTCATTTTTTGGGAAATTCTACTCACTCCATGCTTTATTTTTGAGTGAAAAAACTCACGGTCAGGTTTATAGTCGGATATAAGACAAAAGAATAACTTGATAAGTCCATTCCCGCGGTCTCCCCCCCCCACACTTTCTAAGAAAGATTAAATCTGTTATCTTTTTTGTATTCTCCCCACACCCTTCAGATAGAGAATCTCTATTGCACCATCCATAAAAATTGAGGGAGGAACTGGACAATCAACCGTTGAAGGTGTCCTAGGGCCTTTGTTTGGAATTCCAATCGGTACATTTAAGGAAGAATTGCTCCTCTGTCAGCAAAAGTGTCATTCACATCAGTTTTATTTCATTAGTTGGTCACTGATCTGAGTTGCAACGATGTCGAAATGCGTTTTTCTAAATCTCGAGCAGAGCATTGAAGTTCTACGTGAATATGAGAATGGCAAATCGGCAAGAAAGTTAGCAGAAATATTTAACTGCGGAAGAACGGAAATCAACAAAGTCATTAAAGAAGAGAATTTGATTTTGTAGGACTACAAAGACTACAGAAGAAACAGAAACAAATTGTAGCCTTTTTTAAAAAAAAAATGTAAAGAAGCATGAAATAAAGTACTATTTTCTCTTTAGATAAGTTTTAAATTTCATTTACGTCAGGAATATGTGTCAGGCTTGTTTATATTACGCATTATAGTAATTATCTTATAATAGTACATAAACCCTTCAGAGCGGCCAACCTTTCTCTAAGCGGCCAAATATTCTCGGTACGGAGGAGTGGCCGCTCAGAGAGGTTTCACTTAGGCCGGCTCTGCATACATACAAAAAAAGAAAGAAAAAGGAAGAAAATCAGTGCTTTTACTTACCTTATAATAAAAGAAACTTCTTTTCCATTTGATATCTATTGGTAATACTAGCGAAACTTCTTTAAGCTTAACATGAAAGCGTTAGATAAATTTCCAAACAATGACTACCTCAAGTGACTCACGGTGGAAGAAAAAGCTACTTACACTGTTCGTCAGCTTTCAAAAATTGGGAAAGAGATGAAGGCATATCTAGTTTTATAACTGACTGCCTTACAATGCACGTCAAAACTTATTCACCGATATTTTAGTTTGTTTCTTTTCCGGAAGAGAGAAAGGCAGAAAAAAAATGAAGCGTTACGATATCGAAAGCGTGTTTCACAGTGCGCGTAAACTGAAGGTCAAACGTAGTAGTCTTTTAAGAACGCTAGAAATAAAAAATTGTTTATTTCAGTTCGTGATTTTAGGCTGGAGAAGGCACGTGGAAGAAGCTACGATTAATTTATCTATTCATAGCCATCGTTTCTTTCTAGGGCAGTAACTTA
>CM063509.1:123960590-124003090 GCA_032207245.1 Pardosa pseudoannulata | reverse complement strand
ATTTTATTGATATTATCAACTGTAATATATTGCCCTTCATGCCAATAAAATCTTCAATGAAGGAAGAGTTACATTAATTTTTGTGCTCGTCATAGTGAACTTTCTGGAAAATCCTAATTCTTTCATTGTCATTTACTAGCACAGAGCTTGTTAAGCAGCCGTTTACTTCGAATAATTACATAAAAATACACACAGAAGCAAAGTAAATCCAGTTCCAGATTTGAGATCGTAATAATTCTCTTTTGAGCCCAATATTTCAAAACTATGCAATACAATAGGTTCTCAAATATGCCATGATTTTTTCTTTTATCTTGTTCTTATAATTTTTTTAAAATCTATATAATGAAAAAGTAGACAAACTAAAGTAATTAATCGTTATTTTTTTCATAAATAGATATTTTGGAGAAATTTTCGGAATCTGTAATGAGTGAAACAGATTGAGGCAAGGGGTACGCGGAAAAGAACCGAGTCTGGTACATGTTTGCACTCTGAAAAAGGTTGAGAATCGATGGACAAAAGAACAGAATTATGATAATGCTTAAAAAACCGCAAGTAAGCAATTCCTTGTCGACAGTGCCTAACCTTATATATTACTAACTGCAACGCGCCCCGGGGCACTTAAGGGTCCTAAATGAAAAGTTGTGATTACTTCAAAATTTAAGTTAATTTTTAGTATAAATTTGTTTGGAACACTTTAGTCTATTCCTTTCCTCTGATAAATCAAGTCTTGTACACCACTGGGTTCTCAACTGGTGGATCGCCTTTTAAAAAAGGTAGGTGATAAAATGCTAATTAATGTATTTATGATGCTTGGCAACAGGCAAGATATGTGACGTAATCAGTATACGACCGGCGCACGCACTTCTCCCTGTAACTCATCAATTAATACTTTAAAAATATCACCACCTTTGTCAAGTCCTAAAATATATGTATTTCAAACCTTTTTTGGTTTATTGATTGGTCTAAATGTGATAGATGGGAAAGGGGGACGTGAATGTACAAAATATTTAAAAGGGTTGAGGTTAAAAAAAAAAAAAGGTTGCGAATCATTGCAGTTGTAGCACAATCTAAAGCAAATAGTTAAAAGCAAAATTTTAGTGCTTTGTTTCTATTACATCCGAGTATAATGTCTCATAATTTTCCGTTCATGCTGCTGATGACATGTTATACGAATTTCGTGAGCAAAAATATCAATAAGAAAAAATCCACAGTTCGTAAAAGAATGAATAATGGAACGTTTTTCATGATTTATCCCTTTGCCTGTCCTGTACATAGAATTATGATATACACATGTAATGCTTTACACGCTTTCACATGTGATACACAACGAACTGTAATTTAAGCGGAAAATAATTTGGCGTAGCGTCTTAAATTTAGTTATACTTTTAGTTAGACGATTAGAATTTAACACTTTACATCTAACGTACATCATATAACTATTCACTCGGGAATAGCCTAAGGGTTAATATTAATTACATAAATTTAATTTAAATAGGATTAGCTCTGTATAACTTATGAATACTTTCTTTATCAGGAAAAAAAGGTTTAAATTAATATACAAAACCTTCTAACTCTCAATAATTTATTTAAAAATTAAGTTATTTTCGCATACAATGCTTTTTTAGGCCAAGATATTGTAGTATATAGCATGAGTGGCCAGACTTTTTGAAATAAGAGCCTGAAAAGTTACGTTATTAAAAATATGATCCTCTTCAAGTTTTTAATTAAAAATAAAAAGAATTATAATATTTTTTGATAGTTTTTCTATAATTGTAAAAAAAATGACTGTTCGCTACTACAAAGTATATAATTTAGTAATATAGAAACTAGTGGGTTTTTTTTTAATTAGATTGATAATTAGAAATTGAACTTCTTATTAATTCTTTTAGATGCTGGTTCAGGGATGGACAAACTTTTTCGGCAGCGGGCCAAAAATCGAAAGAAAATAAGTTTGGCGGGCCAAGATAAATTTTTCTAAAATTTTAAAAACAATACACAAGTATCTAGCGGTTTAAATACGTTAATGAGATGAACGAAATTGCGATTTCATTTTTTAAAAGTTCCTTATACCGAGGTTCAAAGTAAGATGTACTGATTTTAAGGAACGATGCTAAATTCTCACCTGTCAGTCTACTTCAGAAATTATTCTTTCTGAGGTTCAACGTTGAAAACACTTGTTCTCATATAAGAAGCAAATATACCGCTGATCTTCTGGGAGTGAGATAACAAATTTGGAATATAATATTTAAGCAAAGTAGAAAAGGAGATGGATATATAATGCATAAATATATATTTCTTTTAATTTGCCTCGGGCCGGCTACTTAAAATTCTATCCGCAGGGTCGGATAAAACCTTCCGGCGGGCCATAGTTTGCCTGCCCATCCCTGTGCTGGTTTATCAAGTTTGAACGGAACTTCGATTCAATAATTTTCATCGTATTCAACGTTTGTTGATCCAGGAAACAACGGTAAATGATATGCTGCATTTTCTAAATTTTTGTATTTAGTCTTTGGAACGCATTTCCAAAATCCATAAATCGATTTTGCTGAAAAGACAGTACAAAATGAGTGAACATGTATTGAACTGAAATAAACCGATTTTTCTCTAGGTTTTTGTTCCTACCAAAATAACGGTTTTTGGTTTGAACCCTGATTTAAATACACTAATGACAGGGGTCCCTAATCAGCCTATACAAGGTCTGAAAAAATGTATTAGTATTTGAATACTTATTTTTGGGGAGATTGAGATCATTTCCTATGGCTGCATGTATTTACACGACTCAAAAAATTAAAGATATAAACATTTTTTCTGTTATTTGTTGCCGCAAACATTTTATTTCTTGATCAGCCTTTGTGGCTCGCAAGCCATCATTTGACCACCGTTGGTATATAAATTCTTCTACAGAAAACGGCAAATTCTATGAACACAGGTGATGCCATCAAATGACTATTATTGAAAAAGAAAAAAAAAAATTAAGCTATGATGATAAAGAAAAACGGAACGAGATATTTAAATTTTGCAATTTTTAGTTTATTTGTAAGAGAATGAAAAGCTCTTTAATGGTTCAAATGCTCTATAAAAGGTTTAAGTTCACAACTTCCGGTTTCGAAATAGCTACTTCCGTTTTGTTTTGACAGCTGTTACGGATGTTTAAATAGCTGTAACTTTTCTTTAAAATGCAGTAGAGATAAAACAAAAACAGATTTAGATATCTAAAAGTTGAAATTTTACAACAGAGAAATAAAAATATTATGATTTTTGGCAAAAATTGACGTTTTTAACGTAGATGGATACCTTAACAAACATGACCGATCTTAGGCTGGCTCGAGCCACAAACCTGCAACCTTTCAATTACGAGATCACGGTCTTTGCCACCTGAGCTACCGTGGCTCAATTTTTTTAAGAGCTATAATAGTTTTTCTAAATGTATTTCCTTTTACAAATAACCTTAACTAACATGATCGATCTTAGGCTGGATCGAGCCCCAAACCTGCAACCTTTCAGTTACAAGATCACTGTCTTTCCCACTTGAGCTACCGTGGCTCAAATTTTTAAAGAGCTATTATAGTTTTTCTAAATGTATTTCCTTTTACAAATAACCTTAACAAACATGACCGATCTTAGGCTGGATCGAGCCCCAAACCTGCAACCTTTCAGTTACGAGATCACTGTCTTTGCCACCTGAGCTACCGTGGTTCAAAGTTTTTAAGAGCTATAATAGTTTTTCTAAATGTATTTCCTTTTACAAATATTTCAAAACACTGAAAAACCATAGTAATTTGTATAATTTTTTATTTGCGAAATTTTAATGCATTAAATTTAGATCACAGAACTCTCTGAAAAGAACATTATATATATCACAAATTTTTATATTATACTTTATAACAAGATGAGGTTTAGGTTATCTTTAACAGCTTACATATTTTATTTTACAGAAATCTTCAAAAATATTATTGAGCAGTTTAAATAATTTCAAATTCAAACCATGTTAAACAGGACACAATAAATATATAAATAAAACAATCCTGTAAAACAGGGTTAAAAGTAAATAATTCAGTTTAAAAAAAAAAAAAAAAGGTTAGCTGTATATTTTGAGCTTTCTGAAATCCAGTTTAATGATTTATACATGACTTTTAGGGATATCAGAAGAAATAACCCTAAATGTCAATTTTTTAATACAATTGTCTGAATGGAAAAATCAAGAAATATTTTTTATTTACAAATCACATAATTGCTACATTTTAAAAAATGCATGACAAAATATACTATAATATAATTATGGTACATGTACATTTCACTCTTTCATAAATTGGTTAGAAATAATGAATAAATTTTATATTTAATATTTATTATTTTATTGATTTTTATTTATAATAGCAGCAATAACTAAAATATATTTAATAACGTTTTATTAACAATTTAATAATTTTCAATTTTTAGTCTTGCAAAAGAGAGGTAGAAAATAGCACTTACATGTTTAAAAAAATGCAGAACATTCCTTTCTAACAAGGATGATCAATTAGATAAATTACAACATTATTTTTAATATCATTAATATTAAACATTAATAAAAATTTAAAAAAACTAATAATATTTTTACTCATATATTTTGTAACTTTTTTCATGATCTATCAGCAATAAAAATTTAGTAAAAAGTAGCATAAATAATCAAAATGTCTAAATTAACATTCACAAGTTTTTAAAACAATCAGTACAAATTACTGAGTATATACAATTTTATTTCAAATAAAATTTTGGTCAAAACACAAAAAATTTATATTTGAATTTAGTATAGTAAAAGTCTCTTTGGTTTTTAAATAAAAGAATTCATAATAAAAACAATTTTTTAAAAGGAATTTTCATGACTAATAATGGGATTATTACAGAAATATATAAGTAAATTAAACAGTTAAAATTATTCTACTAGATAAAAATACGATTTGTATATTTTTAATTACCACAGTCAATCTTGCTATACTTTAAACATTTTAAATACTTTAATTTTTAATACCCCTTAACTGCTGCGGGTATATATATACGTCTTGTGCAGTCAATGCTTTGGGTGTATATATATATGTCTTCATGCAATACGTTTCTTAGTACTTTCCCGATTGTCATTAAGTACACTCACGTATACAACATTTAACATATACAAGGTATACATAAACATTACAGGACAGTTAATGCATTAAAGCACAGGGATGTTGTGCCCTTTCAAGCATTTTGGAGCAGCAAAACTTAAAATTTGTATCAGGAGAAAGCATTTTTGTAGCAGCCAAAATGTTGATTTGGAACAGGAGAAAGAATTTTTGTAGCTAATTTGGAGCATGATTTAATGTTTTTGTAGCAGTTAAAGTAACAATTTAAAAAATAAACTTCAGGTTTTGAGGAGTCTGCCAAATAATTTAAAATGATTGGTTGATAGCATTCGAAGCAGCTAAATATTCAATAATTGCTGATATGCTTTGTTGATTTTGTATATGCAATATACATATTTGTGTGTAATTGATTAGTATAATCATATAAAAGATTATAACAAAGTATTAGTAGTAAAAACCAAAGCTGGAGAATTAAGATCTGCATCTGACCAGTGCAGGAGATTCTTGTTGTGACACGCTTGTGCAGGCTCGTTTCGAACCAATTTTTTCCTGGTGGTAAAGTGCAGAAAATTGCAAATTGGCTTTACAAAAAATAAATAAATAAAATAAATTAAAAAAATAAAATAAATCTGAATATTCTAGATTGGTGAATTTCCATATTTTCCTGATCTGATTACTGTTTTTAATAGGCTCCTAACATTTCGTTAAAGGAGCAATCGGCAATCGGGAAGAGTATTGGTTCTCTAGAAGATGAAAATCTGATATCAAGGGATGATAGTCTCACCAATACGCGAATTTCTTTCCAATTTCAAAAAATTTATAAATAGCAAGGAAATTTTGGAAAAAGCAGAATTTTCTAAAAGAATCGGAAATTCCCACAGATGCACTAAAATTTGGGGGAAAAAAAAAAGAACAGAAATGGGCTGTAGAAATTAAGAAGCAAGACTTCACCAAATAGAAGAAAAATTTCTATTGCTGAACATGCTATAAACGTATTTCTTTTTGTTGGGCCCAATTTTTAATTAGATTTTTTGTCAATCTTGAGTCTGCAGTACAAAAGAGTAGCAGTATGTGTGAACAATGAAATTCTTTTTGTTTCATGTACTTTTATCCAACAAAGTAGGAAAAATAAATATGACATATTCACTCCAAAGTCTAGTAGTGACTTTCCTTGGGAAAAATTTATCTCAAGTAGAACTAACGTAATTACTAAACACGAAAAAACTGCAAAAAATTGTAAAACGGCATAACTTTTGCTAAAATACCGTTTTTGGAGTAGCTGGGAGCAGATATCGGAAATTGGCAGAATTGGTGCAGCTGCAACATCTCTGCATGTACAAAGCATATATATATATGTAATACATCAAAATTATTTAACTTTAATATTTCCTTAAAAACCTCCCCTCTCCCATTCAAATTCTTTAAATCTTTTTCCCAACCTCTAAATAGTTTAATCAAAGGAGTATTTTCCACTTAACATTCTTCCCAAAGCTTTCTATCCTAAAAATGTAAACTTTCTGTCTATTCAGCATGTTTCCCAGCTGTTGGCAGCAAATGTTTTTGCATTTTTGCATTTAATTTGCTTATTAAATTTTTTTTAACTGTGGGGAAAATTCTTTCTGTCTTCGCTCTTGGGTGCACCTCTGTTCGATCAGAGTGATCTCTGTGGACTTTCATTGTCTCTGTGGGCTTTGTCTGTCATTTAGTAGAATAGATGCCAGTTGTAGCTGCTCTGGAATAAAGTTTCAATTAGACTGGTGACGTTCTCTTCAATGTCGTTCCGACTGAATTTTTATTACTGCTAGCTGTTGAGCTTTCTCCTTGTTAAGGAATTGTATAAAAAAGGATTACACACACACACACACACACACATATATATGCCTGCAGCAGTTAAGGGCTTAATAATATATAAGTTGAAGGACTTAACTGAGTATGTTCTTATTTTTACCCATGCATAATGCAACATGACTATGATAAGTTTCTCAATACTTAAAGTTAATTCTAACTCATAAAGAATTAAATACTTTTAACCCTTTGAATCCCATACAGTACTTTAGTGTTGGGGTGTACTAAATTTAGTATCTGTGTAAGAAATCAACACTGTACCACTGATAACATAACAATCAAACTGACAGGGATATTGCATTATCTATTATAAACGGGGCTTCGAATCATATTTTTTTATATTGGTTCAACTAAAAAATAAATATACTGGTTCTGTTGTTCTCTTTACATTTATCCCAAAATAGTAGTTTTTGTAAGTTTTCAGTTCAGTTTGGAGTCAGCAAACTTTCTACTTGAGTAGAATAAGTCAAATTCCAACCTAATAGCAGAACATACTATACAAAATGTTAGATATACTGAATTTTTATTGTTAGTTTTAACCCTCCCTTTGATAAATTTTTCAGCTGCGTTTTTTTTTAAATTAAACTTTGTAAAACACAAGTTGTATAAACTTGTAAATCTTTTAACCCATGATAATTCAAAATTGTGTAAAAATAAACCCTGAAAAAAAAAATGTTTATGGTATATTAAATTATTTTATTCAATTTTTATGCTATTAGACAATATCACTGACAGGTTTTAAAACAAATACTACAAAAATGTGCTATTAGTAAACAGAACAAATCAATAGATTCTTGAGTTATAAGTAAAATCAATAATAGAAAATTATCTAGTGACCTAAAGTATAAAAAACATTGAGAAAAAGAAGTTCTGAATTTAGCTATGTTACAAAGGAAGTTTGTAATACTAAACATGTGAAGAAGGTTACATTAAAATTGGTTATAGCAGCATAATGACTAAACATGAATCAAACCAAACTAAACTAATATATATATAAATATGTAAGATGGAGTAATACAACGGGTAGTTTTGCAGTCATGGCCAGAAACAAGATGTCATTTCCAGGTAAGAAAATCTTTATTTACCAAAGCGTCGGTTAGGTTCCCACTTCATAATAAGGGTGGGACAAACTGAGAGACCAGCTAACATGAAAAATCTAAATGAAAAGCAAAGTAAAAATCTGTCTCTGATAGCATGCACATTTGTTTCTTCTTCATGAGCATAACAACCTATTATAGGTCCTAGCTGCCTTGATAGCACGCTTCCTCCAACTCAAACGGTCTAGAGCAACTCTTTTCCAGTTCTTAATCTTCAAGGATTTGAGGTCAATTTCAACATCATCTAGCCACCTTGTAGGTGGTCGTCCTCGGGTACGGGATCCCTCAGGGTTTTTAAAAGTATACAGTTTAGTAGGGTTGTTATCAGGAGTTCCCCAGATATGTCCAAGCCATCTCAGTCTATTACTACGAATGACTTGCGTAACCCGAGGCTCTTTGTAAAGCCTATATAGTTCAAAATTAAATCTGGTTCGCCAGCACCCCTGATCGTTTATAGTCCGAAGATAGCTCTTAGAACTTTTCTTTCAAAGGTATCTAGGGCACGCTGGGTGTCCAGGTTTAATACCCAAGTTTCGCTGGCATATAGTAGCACAGGAAGTATAAGAGTCTTGTAAAGTCTCTGTTTGGTTATTCGACTGATAAGTTTGGATCTTAACTGTTTTTTCAGTCCATAGTAGCATTTATTAGCTGAACATTTTTGTTTAGAATTTACTAAATTAGCTGCTAGGGCACTATAAAGTTTTGATTGGTTACACCCCCCTTTCTTGAGGGTGTGACTTGTCGTACCAATTGTCAGTTTAGGGGTTAAAAAGGGAAAGCAAAGAGAAGCAGGGTAATTGCCCTTGACTTTATATTTGAAAAATGTTTTCAGGCCGTAATAAGGGCTTTTGGCTATAAATTTACTTTGGCATAACTGAACTATCCAATTACGAGAAGTTCTTTGACAGTATATTCCTTAAGGGGCCATCTTCGGTTTTATACAAAATCTCTACATTAGTTTACCAATTTAGTTTACTTTTTCCTTGCATATACAGTGAAACTTCTCTGAGCGGCCACCCTTCTAAACGGCAAAGTTTTCATTGTACGGATCTTTTGACTCACAGACCTAATGGTAAAATAACCTGTATCAGCGGCCACCTGACCTACTCTAAACAGCCACCAAGTGGGATTACTCCTTTCATTTTTTGGGAAATTCTACTCACTAAATGCTTTAATTTTGAGTGAAAAAAACTCAAGGTCAGGTTTATGTTCGGATAAAAGACAAAGGAATAACTTGAGAAGTCCATTCCCACAGCCCCTTCCCTTTCAAAGAAAAATTAAATCTGTTATCTCTATTGTATTCTCCCTCACCCTTCAGATAGGGAATTCCTATTAAACCATCCATAGAAACTGAGGGAGGAAATAGACAATCAAGCGTTTAAGGTGTCCTAGAGCCTTTGTTTGGAATTCCAATTGGTAAGGTTACGGAAGAATTGCACCTCTATCAGCAAAAATGTCGTTGACACCAGTTTTGTTTCATTAGTTGGTCAGTGATCTGAGTTGCAACGATGTCGAAATGCGTTTTTCTAAATCTAGAGCAGAGCATTGAAGTTCTGCGTGAATATGAGAATGGCAAATCGGCCAAAAAGTTAGCTGAATTATTTAACTGCAGAAGAACAGAAATCAGCAAAGTCATTAAAGAAAAGAATTTGATTTTTGAAGGAGTACGAAGACTACAGAACAAACAGAAACAAATTGTAGCCTTTAAAAAAAAAAAAAAAAATGTAAAGCATGAAATAAAGTACTATTTTCTCATTAGATAAGTTTTAAATTTCATTTACATAAGGAATATATGTCAGATTTGTTTATATTATGCATTATAGTAATTTTCTTATAGTAAATAAACCCTTCAGAGCTGCCAAACCCTCTAAGCGGCCAAATATTCTCGGTATGGAGGGGTGCCGCTCAGAGAGGCTTTACTGTATCTATATAGGTTTAGCTGCAGTTTTTTTTTAAACCAAAATAAGTTCCCCCCCCCTCCTGGTTCTCAGTTTAGTCCTGTTAGAAGCCCTGACTACAAAAGCCAGAACAAGCAGATAGAAGTACAAAATTTATAATCAATGGAAGTAACTTCCGACAAAGAAGAGAAGAAAATCTTGAACATTACAGCTACCTGGCTGGAATTCAAAAGGCTTATTCAAATAAAGTCCAAATACCATATTGAAATGTGATAAGGAAAATATAAATCAATCAAACACAACCTTTAATTATTAATATTATTTTAAATTAGGGATGTATCTTTAATAACTGAAAAACTTTCAGGAAATACACAATGGAGAAACACAGCTTTTAATTTTTCACAGTAAAAATAAAACAAATATTGTCACAGAAAAGGTATTCCTGTTATATCTCCAAATAGTCTGATAAAAAGAAAATTTCTAAAATAAACAGGCAATATGTACATACATTAAATTAAAATTAGTGCTATAATTTTTTCTTTCGTTGTTTTTTTCCAGATCCTTTAGTTGAAGTGTCTGCTCCACTTTTATATACCGCATGGCCAGTTTGTTTTAAATGTTCAAAAAGTTTATTTCTTGATGGAAAGTTGTTATTACATGTACCACATAGAGTAATTGGCTGAAAAAGAAATTTATTTTGCATTAAATAGTGCAACAGAAAATGAGTCAACAGAAATAAATTCTTAATACAGTAGAACCTTGATTATCTGAGCATTCATTTCATTAACAGCAGTTACTTAAGACATTTTTGGTGATGCTTTATACAGGGCTCCCACTCTTTTTCCAGAACAAAAATTAAGGACTTTTTAAGGACCAAAATAACTTTTTATAAGGACCTACTTGAAATACACGATATAAACCCTATTTCCTGAGGAACATATTTTAATGATTATGAACTAGACATGGCATGCTCAATATTCAATAAATTTCAGAATTAAGTTTTTTAAAATGCCTAAAAATTAATATAAGATATCTATTTGACAAAACCTAAATTTGAAAAATGTACATCTAAAGTTTTTTGAGTGCTCAAACTAAAAATAAATTGTGAAAACATTATAAACAGTACTTTCTGAGGGTTTAAAAAATTACTGATATGTACATATCAGACATTTTATATATATATATATATATATATATATATATATATATCAGTGCCGTGCAGTCCATATCTGCAGGGTGTGCACTGCACACCCTGGCAAAATTATGAGGGACAGTAATTTTCTGCACCTATGTCTACCTATCTTTATATGGTATATAATAAATATTATTTATAATATATCAAAATATGTTGATTTGCTTGCCTGTATTCCCGCAGTGCGTGCGGTACCAGGTGCTGCACCACGTAGCATGCAAACGAACATAGGAAGTTCTGATGTGTACGCACTGCGCACTAAATTGAAAATCACGCTTTATATGTATGGGCTACTAGAGAAGAACAGCATACTATGTCACTGAGGCAAGTGCAGCTATTTTTCCTGCACTTGGAATTCAGAATCATTCGAAGGTACAGTTTTTTAAGCGTTGTATTAGAGCGGGGACTTTTTTCTATTTTTGTTTTTTTAACTGATTAACTGGCCATACGATTTTGCACACAGTTAATGTTTAAATTTATATATTGTAAGATTTTGTCTTCATGGAAATATAAAAGAAGTATTTCATCAATATAAAGTGAAATGTTTTAGTGTGGTAAATTAATTTCGGTGATGTGTTATATTTATTGAAATAATTAGCTGAAAAACAATGTTGTTTTGTTTTAAAGAAACAAATTTTAATAGAACAGTCCAAATTTTACCATTCATTGTGTTTTACAGACAGACCTTTTTATAAGTTATATTACGTAACATCATATCCCTAGTTTTGTTTTTAAAAATTGTCAAAATATTTTTCGCAGAATATATGATGTTCAAATGTTAAAAACAATTAATAAATATAATTTAATCCACTGACTGAACAAGAAACAGTTCGCTCTATTGTGCCAGCGTGCAGTAAAATCCTCTGCACGTGGAATAGACATTCGGTTTTTCGGCACCCATGAGCATCTGGATGAGGCACCGCAGCGGCGGGCGTCATGTGGTGCTACATTTGCTGAAGATATAAGTTTTTTGTGGAAGCATGAAGCATTGCTTCATCGAAGCCAATATGACACTATACAACAACAGACATGATTTTTGCTTCATTGCTAGTAGAATTGTTGTAAGTTTAGCTGTTTTCATAGTTATAACTCGACTACTTGTAGGTAAATATTTTATTTATTGTAATCTTTAAATTTATATTCATAATAAATAACCCGTTTCAGAATTGAGAACTCATATGTCTCAATAATTAAAGATTTATTGGAAAATCCATGTTCTCTGCACACTCTGCATGAAAACCTACCTCACGCCACTGATATATATATATATATATATACATATACTAGCTGATTATACCCGACGTTGCCTGGGAAAGAAGAAAGTTCGACTTTTCTATTACACTGAGTGCAAGGAAAATTAAACTTCCATAAGTATCTAAAATATCTACAAACCTCATCCTCATTGCTTCATTTAATTAAAATCTGCATGACTGTTAGCTAATAGGAAAGAGCAGCTGACTTTATACTTAAAACCTTTTAAGTATATGAAAGCTTATTTGCCAAATAAGTAACTAAGAAAAAACTGTCATAAGAAAACTGATAGGAAATCACATACGACGGAAGATCTTGCCAATGGAGAAATTGGTCATGTTCCAATTTAAAAATTAAGGAGTTTTTAAGGACCTCTGACAAAAATTAAGTAGTTTTAAGGACCATGGGAACCCTGTTATAAGTTCATAGCATAACAAATATAATAACAATGATTTTTATTTACTAAGCACAAACATAGAAACTTATAAAGAAGACATGATATAAATGAAGGAATCTTTTGAAATTTACCTTTTCTGTGGTATCTTCATTAACACTTTCAGGCCCACTCTTCTCATTTTTAGGTTTTTTAGCCTTCTTCTTCATAGATTCACTAAAAGGAAGGCAGATATATTCAAAATATAATCAAAGGTTAAAAATGCTAAATACTACAAAGTTTTAATCCCCTATGTAATAATAGCATAAGTTGTCTGTCCACGAATTTCTGAATTGGTTGTACCTGGAATGGATACAGGCATCCATATTGGATTTTTCATGAGTTAGGGTTAGCAAAATTGAAAGCGAGTTCGAAATCCACCTCATCTCCCTTTTCGAGCGTTTAATGCTATTATTTCAAGCCTTATCCTTCCTCTTATTCTATACAAAATTCATTCTTGAAAGGATGGCAAAGGCAGAGAGTAATATTTAAATTTCTGGACTGTTTCTACTTAACCTTCATATACTCTAAATAGTTCGCTCACAACGTGCAGGCATTGTACGTTTGGTAGAATGTCTGCCGTATTTCTCGGGTTGACGGTTCTATCCCCGACGCAGCCCATTTTTTTAATGTCTAATAAATTTAATATTTTCTGCTTTTTCTTTTAAATTCTTATTCCAAAAGTTGTTTTATTATATTAAAAGTCGTTTTATTATTTTTAAAATAAATTTTTACTATTTTTTCAACTTTCTATAATTTTTATTATTTTTATTTTATTAAATTCACGTATTGCTTTACGGATGTCCCTGGCCACATAAACATTTCATGTTGTGTATCCTTAAACTTTCTTCTTGTAATGTAATAATAGCCTAAGTTATCTGTACGTATGTCCTCGAAGTTATGAAGCTGTTGGACCTGGAATGGATGGATAAAGCACATATATTGGATTTTTTGATGAGCTAGGGTTTGCAAAATTCAAAGCGAGTAAAGTTTATCTTTCCTAAACTAGAGATCCGATTATGAAGTAAATTGGTATGAATAAGCTTCGTATCAGAGCAAAAAATACTGTCCTCTTTAAAACGTTCGAAATCCACCCCGTCCCCTTTTCGAGCGTTTAATGCCATTATATTATGCCCCATTTTAAGAGCAAGCGATTAAATTTATCACATAATAAATAGATAAAAATAACAATTTTTTCTAGCCTCATGACGTCATTCCTTTAACCATCTCATTTAATCATTTTTTATTTTAAATTATTTAAATATTTTCTGCATTATTTCCATACGTTTTATCACTAAACTTAGATATTACATAATTTTTTTTATCTGACTTAAATAATAGATTAAGTACATATGTGATAATTTTAATCGATTACTTTTGTTGAAAGCTAATTCTCAGCAAAAAAAAAAAAAAAAAAAAAAAAATTATTTAATTTAATTATTTAATTATTTAATTAAATTTTTTACCTGCCTCATAGGGTTCTTTACAATTCTGAAAAATTAAAAATATAGCCCGTCATGTGACGGGCTATATGCTAGCTATTTATATCATGTATGTGGTCTCATAAATAAAAGTATTATTTGTAAGGTAAAAAGGCTTTCATAAAGAAGAAAACTTTTTTTACAGTTAAATACATAAGTTTATAATATATAACTCAAGCACTATATTACGAAAACCTTACTTACAATGTCAGAATCTACTGTTAAAACACTTGTGCAAATGCACCTTTAATAACTGTGTAAGTAATTACAGAAATAGTTATCAGTATTCTAAACACTTTTTTTTTGGGGGGGGGGGTAGTATGGGATTTAAGGAGCACTGGATCTTTAAATTTGAAAAATTGGAAAGGATGAAATCTTTAATATGGATAGATATAGGATTAAAATTGTCGTTTGCAATTTGGTGTTGGCTTTCTAGTGTTTTATATATTTTGGGTCAGTTTCATTTTAGCTATCATTGCAAAGAGTTAAATATTTTAGTGAGAACAAGATTTTTTTTTTTTTTTCCAAATTGATGAATGAACCAGACAGTGAAATGGAGGAAAGTAATTTTTTTAATACATGAGACAGTGAATCTGACTATTCAGATGACATAGAAATATTTAATATGATCAATAATGAGAGAAATTTAAATGCAAATGAATGGCAAATAGATATGAAAAATTTGATATCCCTGGAGTTATATTTATTTATTCAATTTGTTAAGCTTATGAAATGTTTGGGTGATATTATTTAATTTTACTGATAACTTGTTTAAATTTTGAAATGTCTATTTTTTTTCTGACTGTAAATATAAATTTTATTAAAAGAAAACCATATCCTTTGAAATTCATAATTAAAAAAAAAAACCCCTGAAACTTTTGTTACAGTATATACAGGGTATCTGCCAAAATAAAATTTTTCAAATCCATGACTTTCCCTGATTTAGCAGATCATTTTCCATGACTTTAAAAAGCTTTCGTTAAAGTATATATGAATAAAACTTCTGATGTACATACAAAATATATGCTTTTAGAGAAATTACAAGAATTTTATCATAAAAAAACTATAAACTTACTTTATAAGCGTTAATAAACTTATATACATAAAAATAAATTGTTGTATCTACATACCTAAGTTTAATCATATAGCAATTTTTCAATCAAAATGTTTCCAATTTGAATTCAGGGTACTTTGGTATTATCTAGGTGACCATGAATAATAGCCAAATATAACCCTATAATGTTTATATACAATATCCCTAGAGATAAACTTATATTTTGTGCAAAAATCTTAACTAATTTTTATTAAAAAATAATTATTATATTAATAAAATTTTAATCTACAATTTAAGAAAAACCAGACTAATATACATTTACCCACCCATTAAGCTTTCTTGATTTGAGTTTCCTTGGTGAACAAATTTTACTTGGCAATATGGTCAATAGGATAATACATAAATACCAAACTCAGTAACTTCAGCCAAATGACAAGTAAAAATAGAATTAAACAATTCAATGCATTTTTTTAAAAATCGGTAGTTTAGCGGATCCATGACTTTTACTCATTTTACTTGAAAAATCAAGACTTTCCATGACAAAATTAATCCATTGTCTAAATCCATGATTTTCCAGGTGCGCGGAAACCATGCATATACATGATCCGGCAGATATGTCACAGATGGTGTTACATTTTAAATTTCAAATGTACCTAAGCTGGAACTTATCTACCTGATATTGAAGTACTATTACAAATCTAAAATATTACAAATAAATTGTTTTGTATAAAGATATAACACATACCTTTTAGAACCTAATTTTGAAACTGTATCAGCAGTTTCTTTGGATTCTGACTCATCCTTCGTGTTTAAACATTCTTGTTTATTTGTACAGTCATTGGATTGGTTGGTATTTAAACAAACATCCTCCTGTTCATTAGTAATTGAACTAACTTCAGTTTGAACAGTTTCAGAGGTGACATTATCCAAACCTTCAATCGAGCCGTTTTCTTCACAAATATGGGTATTTTCCATTTTAAATTCTACTTCAGCTAGTTCTGCATCCTCCTGCAATAAATAATTTCAATAGAAGACAACCAAAAGACCTTTTTGAATAAAAAGACAGGCTTAAAAAAATGTAATCAGCAAAATCAACTCTTAAACTTGCAAAGAAATAACAGAAATATATGCATAATGAATGTACTGTAAAAGTTTCTTTCAGGGTTGAGCGATTTAAATCAGTTGATTTAAAAAAAAAAAAAAAAATCATTGATTTAAATCAATTTTTAAAGATTGAATTTTTAAAAGAAAGCTGCTAGTAATAAGCACAATAAGAAAATATTGATAACCCAGAGTAGCTCCCAGATGGTTTCAGAAGGCTGCTGCACCCTGCCTGTCCTTGTATTATTAAAATAGCCCTTTAAATATTTTAGGAATAACCACTTTGTTAATTCCAAATATAAACTAGTTTTGCCATGTGATGTGCGCTGGAACACAATGGTAGATTCTTTAACCAAATATATAACAGTTTCTTCTGTTGAAAATTTGTGAGGAGCATGGGACAAAATTGATAGTACTGTTTACGATAAAGTAGTTAATATTGGACTAAAAAGAAATGCAAAAAATCTTTTAAAATGATTGGAACCTACTGCTGTAGCTATAGACTCTATTAAAAAAATACTTGTACTATTGCTGAATCTGTACATATTTCGAAAACTTTGGAGATTAAACTTAAAGATGTGGATAATGATAAATCCAATTTAACAGCGTTTAATAAGTGATACCAGCAAGCACTGGGAGATTTCCATTTCATGCTTATTTTAAGGTATCTGTCTTTTCTCTATTGTAAAATTTCAACTTTTAGGCTTCTAAATCTGTTTTTCTTTTGTCTCTACGGCATTTTAAAGAAAAGTTACAGCTGTTTAAACATCAGTGACAGCTGTGAGAACAAAATGGAAGTAGCGACTTCGGAACTGGAAGTTGTGAATTTAAAAACTTTTAAAGAGCATTTTTTGAACAAAACATTTTAGATGTTCATGAAGATTAGTTTAAACATTTTTCTAGCATTTTTAATAATTAGCAACTTGGCAATTGGAAAGTTTTGAAGCAAAAAAGTGTGGGGAATTTTAAACATGTATTTTAATATTTTAATAAAGTTGCTTTCATAAATTTCAAATGCATTTTTCTCAGAATGGTATTTTTAATAATATGTTGAAACTTGAAATGTGATTTCTCAAAAAGTTCTTAAAATATTTTGTTGAAAATTATTATGAATGCTTTTGATAGTATTTACTAGCAAATGGCCTAACAGCTTTAAATTTGGATAATTTTTAATGATGTTACACTCATAGTTAGATATAAAGGTAATGAAAATTCGTTAAAAATTCAATGTGTATGATTTTGAAGGACTAAAATTTTTTTTTACCAAATGTAAATTAAGCAAAGATTTTAGGTAATTCACTAGACCAGTGCATAAGAAATGTGTTGCATAAAAAAATATTGGAATAATTTAATTTATTGAAAAATTGAACCTTTTGAAAAAACCCAATTTTTTTTACTAAATTTTCTTCATTTATTAGAAATATTATAAAAACTTTTCCAGGAATAAATTTTTTAAGTGCAATTCTCTATGATAATATAAAAAAAAAAATCTAAAAATGTAAAAGCATGAACTAGTTTCTATGTTTAAAGAAAAAAGTTCTCCGAACGTAGATGGATACCTTAAGCTTTTAATAAACAAATTTTTACAAATTTGATGAGGGGGTGTTTGAATACTTTTTTTCTTTCAAAGGGAGCAGTGGTTCACAGAAGATTGGGAACTTCTGATTTAAAGAAACATTGTATTGTTGTTAGGATAAACTTTCTTTCCTAGTGCAACCATTGTGTGGTGGTTCAGTTATAATTTCACCATTCCAGTTTCTGTCTGATTATCTTTACATTTAGATAGTGTGCTGTAGAAGGCTAGTTATTGTTTGGGAGTATATTTACTTTCCCAACATGATAAAAAAGAAAATTTTGAAGTCTGAAGGACAGAATAGGTTATTGAACAGATAAGATTAAACATAAGTACAGTAGAACCTCGGTATAACAACCCCCTGTGGGACCAACATCATTTGGTTGTTGTATCGAAAAGTTGTTCTAACGAATTGTATAAATAATAAAAAAAAAATTAGCAAAGAAATGATACAACAGTACATACCTAGAGACCACTTCTATTTATTTGTATTTCCATTGCTGAATTTTTGAAAAAAGTCTTTACTTGACACATGTTTCACGTTCATTTGGAAATTTTTCATTATCACTGATTACATATCCGTTACATTTTGAAGAATATCTTCAGAATTAAATTGTCCTTCAAAATATTGACACAAGGCATTGATGACTTCTTTTTTATTCATTTTTTCAAAAGCTTGGACAATTTCTTCTCTGCTGTTGGAATCGCAGATTTCTTCATTTCCTGTAGTACGGACAATAAAATCATCCTCATTCAAATTTTCTTCGCAGCACTGTAAAGTTTCGTCTACCACAGCTAACTCATCAAAAGATAATTGAAGATCCGGAAATTTGACATTGAGTAGCTGGGTCATTTCATAAGTGTCTGGAGTGACATCAATGTCGTACAAGATGAAACGGTCCTTTAAGCAAACACAAAGAGAGGAGTACAGGTTTCTTGAGGTTGCACCACAGTACAATAATTTTAATATAGCCCACTTTCTCAAGAGTTCTGAGGTCTAAAATTGGCAGTCGCTCTAACAAAAGATAATACGCTTGGGGTCATTGTAATGATTCAAATTATTCCTATGGTAAAATAATTGGGACTTTTTAAGATGGTCATTCTAACGAAGGGGTCATTGTATCATGGGATCATTAAAAAGAGGTTCTACTGTAGTTCTGTGAATGATTCATTCAAGAAGAAACATAAACAATTCGAAATTGTTACTATCTAGTTAGTGATTAATTTTGTCATAACTACGGAAATTAAAAAGCATATATGCTCAGTGAAAGTAAGTTAAATTGTAAGAATTGTCAAAGATTTAAACCAATTTTATATTTTAATTATAAATTCTCTTTAGAAACTTTTCTAGTCTCCAGTCTTCCATTCTAATAAAAAAAATATTAAGAGTTTCTATTAACAAAGTTTAACTGCCTATATAGAAATGCATAAACATACACACTCAACACAAATTTTCCTTTAAAGTTATGCTACATTAAAACATTATCAAAATACTGAACTGAAAACTTACCACATTATTGCAAGTATTTTTGTTTTTCTTCTTTTTCTTTTTAGATTTAGTAGAGCTGTAAATATAAATATTTATAAATGTAGAAGAAATAATTAACTATAAACATAGTTCATACAAGTTTTTGAAACTGAATATTAAAGAGTTTTAAAGGACTTTTCAAACTTTTTTAAGAACCTCTTTAGGAAAAAAAAAATATTGAGAGATGCTTATTCAGATTTTTAATTTTGTTTATTTCCAATAATCACAAAATTTTACAGAAAGTTGCTTCATTTTTGAAATTTTCATAAAATTATCATTTCTTAAAGGAGAATCTTTAAAAACCCAATGCAGTCCAACTAACATTAAGCAATACCCTAAGCAATGGATAAAAACATTATTTAAAATATGAAAAATGCAATTACCAATGAAAACACATATACAGTTCTAAACTACCAATGCCTGCACTTTGCAAACTTTTTCTGAATCATTTATTTTGTAAAGCTTTATAAAAGCTCTAAATGGCAAATGGACCATTTGCTGTTACATGAAAAAGCTTAGAAAAAATTAATAGTGTGACTTTTTCATAAAATTTTCTCAAAATATCTTTTGCAGTAGTGTCTTAAAAATAGAGAATCAAAAGATCTTGTTGAAACTTCCTTTTATGATGGATTATACAATATTATTTCTTGGCAAAGGTGCTAATTCGGCTTTTACTTTTAGCAATTTATTTAATATTCTGATGTTGTTGAAAAATTAAGGCTTGAACAAGAAAATTAAAGGATTTAAGGAAGCATGACAGCTTTTTTTAAAGAGAAATTCAAATTATGTTTTTAAGGAGTGTATGAATTCTGATAAAAAACTATGCATAATCTAATAAATAGTTAATGCCACAGTTAGTATAGAATTTTAATATAAAATAACTTTTTCAAAAATTGCATAAATTTAGAAACTATACATTTTTTCTCTACATAATAATGTTATAAGCCAATAATTTATTTTAATGTAGAAATTTCCTGTTTATAGCAAATACGTTACAATATCAGAAAAAACAAATTACCTTTTAATTAATTCATCTAATAGTGCTTCACTAGATATGCTTTCTTCTTGATCCCCATCAGGAGAAATTTCGGTCTCATTAATGCTATCTTCCTCCACAGTTTCAAAATTAGCCATAGCTTCATCTGCTTCCATTAGTTCTTTTAATATAGCTACATTTTCTTTATGTTTTTTAGAATTTTCATGATTTTTGAAACTAAAGAAAAATACAGTAAAAAACATTGAGATTATATGAATAACTGGATATCATTGCTCAAGAAAGCATATGTATGTACACAGTGAGAAATACACCCATATGACTCAGTCCTATAGCAACGTAGGGATGGAAATGAAACCCTAACAAGATATGAGGCTTGTAGAAAACATTGAGATTATATGAATAATAACTGGATAGCATTGCTCAAGAAAGCCTATGTACGTATACAGTGTGAAATACACCCATATGACTCAATCCTACAGCAACGTAGGGATGGAAATGAAACCCTAACAAGATATGAGTTTTGTAGCAAATTCTATAATTTGCTTCTTCACAAAGTTTATAGCATCTTAGTTCTATTGCTAAGTTATATTGCCCAAATTATATTTCTAGTTTTGTCAACAGAATAAGGATGGCAAAAACTTCACTAACAAGCCAGAAACATAATTTGTAACATCCTCGTAATCTTGTTAGGATTACATTTCAGACCCTGTTTTGCTGTGTGTTTGATATCTACATTGTAACTTAGGCCTCCAAGAAGTTTGTTCCCAGAGTGGTCACAAATTTTCAGATTCATTTATATTTTCCTGATTATTCCAAGTACTTCCTGACAGCATTATTGTATTATCAGGCTTGCAACTGCTGAGGTACTTTCAAAAAGGTGAGAAAAGTGACAAATAATACAGAATAAGTGGGGCGATTTTTTTTCTCCTCTTGATTACAGATGCTATTATTAAGATTTTTCTATTTATTTTAACTCTAAATCAAATGATTCATGTAAGACATGATTTTAGCGTCGAATACAAAAAGGTTAAAAACTTTGTTTAACACAACTCAGCATTGCTTTTTATCCAAGAAAATCTATAAATTAGATTTGAATACATACATTAATTTTATAATCACAATTTTCCGCATATATTAATGATATTTTGAAATATGTACACAGCTAGATTAGAGTGTCTAAACAAAAATTGTGAAGAAAAAGAAAAAGAGAAATGTGTGCTTTAACGTAAATTACTTTAATGTATTAAATGTACATTTCAGTACAAATGTAGATTTCAGAACTTCTTTGAGACTTTTTAAAATCACTAAATTCTGGAAACCATATGACTAATTACATTTTAATGAGAAAAATAAGATTAGAGCATCACATTTTTGGTCCTTTATTAAAATATTTTGTTATTAATTCAGATTTTCTTTTTTCAACAACAGACTTTTGCTGTGATACACCACGAAAAAAGTGACTGTTTACTTAAAAAAGTGACTAAAAGTGATCAATTGTAAAAAAAGTGACGGAATTGCAAGTCTGTGTTATAGAAGATCAAGGAGTAGACATAAAAGGAAATGGAAATATTGCATCGATGAAGACTTTGCTATACTTAAGATAAAAAATTGAAAAATCAATTTCTAGAAGGAGAGCAACCTGGGAAGGACAACTAAAGAAGGCCAGGGCCCACAAAAAAATTGTCAAATCAATGTTGACGATGAAGATGAGTTAAACATGACCCGCAATGTTAAGGGTTATCGTACTCTGTCCCCGGTCCAGTCTCACAGACTTTTTATTTTTAAATAAACATAAATACTTATTAGTAATGGAACACTATTGTAACTTGCTGAGCGGTTTGCGATGTTCCTACTTCCGATTATAAGTCATACTCTAGTCATCTGGATATGATTACGCATGGGTCACATATAAGGAGCAGGTATGTAGACAAAATAATCAGCCGTAGAGGATTAAACTTAACAATGTTGATTTATTAGAAAAAAAAAAAAAAAAAAAGTTCAGCTGGGAGTCCCCTCTCGTTTCTTCTTTTCCAAACAGGAAACCTCGGTTTTAGGGGAGATCGACACACCCCTCTTTGACCTATGTCCTTGGAGTAGCCGAAATGACCTTTGGTGCCCAGCCGATGCGGTTACACAAAACACAATTTCTTTTCTCTGTCAGAGCATTGACAAAAGCGGCACACTTGACACCTCTAATCGTCTGTGCATCAAAAAGACTATTACTGGTACAATACTGCCGTTGTCAATTGTTCAAAAGAATGAAAGTTCGCCTACCACCAACAGAGACGGACGCGACTATTACAACTATTTAATACCAATTTTGTTATGTTAAAATTTACACAAATAACTCAACAATTTAAAATTTCATAGTACAAAGAACATGCATTAAAATAATTAGCCATAGAGGATTAAACTTAACAATGTTGATTTATTACAACAAAACAAAAAACATTTAAAGAAATATTAAAGTGTATAAGTAAAGTCGTCCAGAGAGGAGATTACTCTAGACAACCTACTCTCTTTGAAGTTCAGCCAGGAGTCCCCTCCCGTTTCTTCTTTTCCAAACAGGAAACCTCGGTTTTAGGGGAGATCGACTACCCCCCTCTTTGACCTTTGTCATTGGAGTAGCCGAAACACCCTTTGGCACCCAGCCAATCCAGTCACACAAAACACAATTTCTTTTCTCTGTCGGTGCGTTGACAAAAACGGCACACTTGACACCTCTAATCGTCCGCGTGTCAAAAAGACCATTACTGGTACAATACTGCCATTGTCAAGAATAAAAGTTCGTCGACCACCGACAGAGACGACTCTTAGAACTATTTAACATCAATTTTGTTATGTTAAAATTTACACAAATAACTAAAAAAAATTTTTTAATTTCACAGTACAAAGAACATGCATTAAAACATAATAGACTGTCTAGAATCATATTGTTTTATGATTCTTATCTTTCCTTATTAGAATCTTAGTTGAAATCTTGAATCTAGGCATGCAAGGAATTGTACATTGCAATACAAATAATTCATAAAAGGGAGAAAATATACTTTTAAATACTGCTTATTATGAAAAAGTTATCTTACGCTTTCTGTGATCTGAAATCTTTTTCACAAGCTACACAGTACAAATCACCTAGTTCATCCATTTCATCATTTTCTGAAATTAAACGCAGATACAAATATAAACAAATCATCTAATGCATGCAATTTTCAATGCATAATCAACCCCAATAAGATTATAATTTTTTTCTTTTTAAATTAAAGATTCAAATAATCACCATTTAGATCAGCACTGTTACAACCAAATGTAGCATCTAGATTGGATTCAATTTCATTAAAATGATTTTCAAACTGAGACATAGAGCTCCATTCCGTTTCTTCATAACTCTCAAATGCCCTACATAAAATTATAAGGTTTCTTAATAATTCTATAAAAAAATTTAATAAATATACACATAATTTTAATAAATTGTTCAATAATACCAAAATTAAGATTATGATTAAAGAACAGCACAATATTACTTCTTTTTAAGGTATGTCTACGTTAAAAACGTCATTTTTTATGAAAAATCATAATTTTTTTTAAATTTCTCTATTGTAAAATTTCAACTTTTAGGCTTCTAAATCTGTTTTTGTTTTGTCTCTACAGCATTTTAAAGAAAAGATACAGCTATTTAAACATCAGTGACAGCTGCCAAAATAAAACGGAAGTAGCGACTTCGGAACCAGAAGTTGTGAATTTAAAGCCTTTTAAAGAGCATATTTTGGACAAAACATTTTAAATTTTCATAAAGATTAGTTTAAACATTTTTCTTGTATTTTTAATAATTAGCAACTTTGCTTTTAGAAAGCTTTGAAGCAAGAAAGTGTGGGGAATTTTAAACATGTATTCTAATTTTTTAATAGTTAAAGTTGCTTTCATAAACTTCGAATGCGTTTTTCTCAGAACGGTATTTTTAATCAAACGTTGAAAACGTATTTTAATATTTTAATAGTTAAAGTTGCTTTCATAAACTTCAAATGTGTTTTTCTTGTACGGTATTTTTAATAAAATGCTGAAACTTGAAATGTGATTTCTCAAAAATTTCTTAAAATATTTTGTTGAAATTTATTATGAATGCTTTTGATAGTATTTACTAGTAAATGACCTGACAGCTTTAAATTTCGATAATTTTTAATGATATTAACTCAAAGTTAGATATAAAAGTAATGAAAATTCGTTAAAAATTCAATGTGTATGTTTTGAAGGACCAAAATTTATTACCAAATGTAAATTAAGCAAAGATTTTAGGTGATTCACTAGTCCAGTGTATAAGAAATGTGTTGCATCGAAAAAGATTGAAATAATTTACTTTATTAAAAAATGAGACCTTTTGAAAAAACCCAAATTTTTTTTACTAAATTTTCTTCATTTATTAGAAACTTAATAAAACTTCTACAGGAATAACTTTTTAAAGTGCAATTCTCTATGATAATATAAAAAATGAATCTAAAAATGTAAAAACATGAACTAGTTTCTACGTTTAAAGAAAAAAGTTCTCTGCACGTAGACGGATACCTTAAACCCTTTGCTTATCCTCAACATTCCATATGATATACATCTAATGGTCTACACATGATCAATACAGGGTATCTGCCAAAATAAAATTTTTCAAATCCATGACTTTTCATGACTTTCCCTGATTTAGCTGATCATTTTCCATGACTTTAAAAATATTTCGTTAAAGTATATATGAATAAAACGTCTGATGTACATACAAATAAAATATATGTTTTTAGAGAAATTACAGAAGTTTTATCATAAAAAAAAACTATAAACTTACTTTATAAGTGTTAATAAATTCACATACATAAAAATAAATTGTTGTATCTACATACCTAAGTTTAATCATATAGCAATTTTTTGATCAAAATGTTTCCAATTTGAATTTAAGGTACTTTGGCATTATCCAGGTGACCATGAATAATAGACAAATATAACCCTATAACATTTATATACAATATCCCTAGAGATAAACTTATATTTTGTGCAAAAATCTTAACTAATTTTTATTAAAAAATAATCATTATTATATTAATAAAATTTTAATCTACAAATTAAGAAAAAAAAAAGAATAATATACATTTACCCACCCATTAAGCTTTCTTGCTTCGAGTTTCCTTGGTGAACAAATTTTACTTGGCAATATGGTTAATAGGATAATACATAAATACCAAACTCAGTAACTTCAGTCAAATGACAAGTAAAAATAGAATTAAACAATTCAATGCATTTTTTTGATCGGTAGTTTAGCGGATACATGACTTTCCACGACTTTTACTCATTTTGCTTGAAAAATCAAGATTTTCCATGACAAAATTAATCCATTGTCTAAATCCATGATTTTCCATGACTTTCCAGGTGCGAGGAAACCATGCACAGTTAACAATTTAAACAAATTGAGAGTATGATTAATATATCAAATATACACATGATACTAGGATTAGATACATTGCCTATGCATTTAATCTTATGATCGGGTATATAACAATCAATTATAGTTCAAATTATGATAAACAACTAAGAAAATAGGGAATAACTATATACATTTGTAATCTCAATGGTGCTATCTCAGTTATCCACGAAGGTTTTTAAAATAGGTCAAATACAAAAACCATGTATATGTATAACGCGGAAACCATGTATATGTATAACTCAACTTTTATGTACAGTTGCAGCTGGCACTGTAAAAATGCATATTTTGAATATTGCATGATAATAAAATATTTCGAATAATTTGTTGTTTTATTTTTATATGTGCAACCCACCTCAGTTCAATAAATTCTTTTTTTGGCCCACCAACCGATTTGGGTTGGGCACCCCTGATTTAGGGCAAAGATTCAAAATGTAATTAATTTGTAATTCCTAATTCATATGTTTATTGTGTGAGTGCTGGAAGTAGTTACAGTACTCACACAATAAACATATGAATTAGGATAGTATTCAAGGAAAGAAAAGGAGGGAAATTTTATAAAAGAAGTATGGCTACATATTAAAATAAAGATACAGCAACTCTTGCAACATTCTTTTACACAACAGTTCTAGCAATATTAATCATTAATTTTGAATGATAAAGTTCCAATTTGAAGTACAGTTTCCATTTCCTTTTACATACTAAACAACTTAAATGATGCAGTATGACTAGAACACACTTCCATCTTGCGTGAATTTGATTAAAAGAAAAAACAAAAACTTATTGTCTTTTTTAGAATAAATAATTTAAAGCTTTTAGGTCATTCACTAGTAAATACTATCAAAAGCATTCATAATAATTTTCAACAAAATATTTTAAGAACTTTTTGAGAAATCACATTTCAAGTTTCAACATTTTATTAAAAATACCGTTCTGAGAAAAATGCAAATTACATGTAAAATATATTACAATGTACAAAGTTATTATTGTAAGGGAAAATAAATCAAGCATTTCAAATTAATAAAAAAGTAAAACCATCACTAAAATTTGATCTATCCTATAACAAATATTGTTATTTATTCTATATTTAAAGATGAAATTTTAGGTTAAACATCTCAAATTGTTCTGACCCTACAGATCAAAGAGATTTTTTTATGTATATTTCTTAACTTTCCGCGATATTTTGAGTTTATGAAAGCAACTTTAACTATTAAAAAATTAAAATACATGTTTAAAATTCCCCACACTTTCTTGCTTCAAAACTTTCTAATTGCCAAGTTATAAAAAATTATCAAAAATACTAGAAAAATGTTTAAACTAATCTTCATGAAAATTAAAAAATTTTGTCCAAAAATGCTCTTTAAAAGGCTTTAAATTCACAACTTCCGGTTCTGAAGTCACTACTTCCGTTTTGTTTTGACAGCTATAGCTTTTCTTTAAATTGCTGTAGAGCCAAAACAAAAACAGATGAGCCTAAAAGTTGAAATTTTACAATAGAGAAATAAAAAAAAAATTATGATTTTTGACAAAAAATGACGTTTTTAATGTAGATGGATACCTTAAGTGCTTTATGAAAATATAATTTATGAATATCGAATTGAAGACTGTATGTCAAATTTAATGAGACACAATAATCATACTTGTTTCTCTCCTGCAATTGCTTCTTTCTTAATTCTTCAGCCTTCTTTGCTTTTTCAGCTCTCACTTCCTCCATGCGTTTCTGAATAAAAGATTGAAATATATTCTAATATAATGTTTACATAAAAACAATTAGAAATTAGATATATAACTACAAGATTACAACTAAAGATCAATGAATATACACAGCAGTTTTAGCAAAATGTATAGATGCTAACAAGAAATAATATTTAACACATTGATATTTCTTGAAACCAGGGTTGGCATGATTTAAATCAGTTGATTTAAAAAAAAAAAATCATTGATTTAAAGAATTTTTTTTCTCTTCTTTTAAAATCTATATTCCAAAGACAGGAGAATTGGGAATCAGTCAGCACAGTAATACACCAATAAGTAAATAAGTGTAAATAGTTAGCATGTGCTTTCCAAGAATTTAGGGTTTATTATCAGAAAGTATGTAGTAGGGGTAGTACAATGATTACGACTAGTAGAATTCGTTTTATGAAATGGGAGGTAAAGAAAGTATTACAGAACATGAAATCCAGTTTGTCTACCAAATGACAACAGCCGTGGCTTCATCTGCTAGAATGTTGCTAGACGGTTTTCTTTTTTTGATATTGTTCATTCTAGCCTTCGTAACCAATTATAGAAGTGGATAAAGCATCAAAGATAGTGTTTTTATTGAAACAATTAAATCCATAATTCGGTGATTAAAAAATATTGAAATAATTGTGATTTGTTTTTTAAAATATATAGTTTGCATTAAAAGAATATTTAATTTGTTCTTTAAATTTACATCTTATTTAGCTTCCACTATCCAATTTCAAAATAATGGAATGTATTTAGATTAAAATTTATGTATTTAATTTTAGGTAATCAGTGTGTAGATTATACTAGATAGATAAGATGTTACTTCTTATTACAAACTATTCTATGTATATTGCAAAAATCATAAAAACAATTAAAATTAGTATTCAGAAAAAAATAAAATCAGATTTAAATAAAAAAAATCTGATTTAAATCAAATAAATCTGATTTTTTTGATTTTAACAAAAAAAAGTCATGATTTTTTTTCCAACCTTCTTTGAAACATAATGTGAAAATGTACATGATGAGGATTTGATACTTTAAAGTATCCGTCTACATTGAAAACGTCATTTTTTTTTTTGCCAAAAATCATAATTTTTTTTCACATACATAAATTTATATATTAGAAATAAGAAAATAAAAAATAACAATGTAGGTATTTATAACTATTTACTTACTTTATGAGCTTGAATTCTTTTATCTCTCTTTCTAACAAATGCTACAAGTTCCTAAAATAAAATTTTAAAAAGAAATTATTAAAGATAAATAAATTTTGAAATTTAAAAGAAAAAAACTCATCAAAATTTTTTGGAGCTAGATCCGAAAGAAGTTAGGTTAAGTTTTACTCCCTATCTCTTGATTAATCACAAAATATTGTTAAATTATAAATATAAAAATACAAACACTAAACATTTAAAATAAAGTACTGTTAAATCCCCTATATAATAATAGCCTAAGTTGTCTGTCCGCGAATTTCTGAAGCGGTTGTACCTGGAACGGATACAGCATCCATATTGGAATTTTCATGAGTTAGGGTTAGGAAAATTGAAAGCAAGTACAAAATCCACCCCATCCCCCCTTTTCGATCGTTTAATGCTATTATTTCAAGCCTTATCCTTCCTCTTATTCTATACGAAATTCATTCTTGATAGGATGGCAAAAGCAGAGAGTAATATTTAAATTTCTGGAATGTTTCTACTTGACTACCTGACTTCATATACTCTAATTAGTTCACTCACAACGTGCAGGTGTTGTACGTTTGGTAGAATGTCCGACTACTTGATCATTCTACTTCTGGGGTTGACGGTTCTATAGGAAAATTATGTGAACTAATTTTCCATCAATTTTAATATAGTGCATATGGCTCAAACATATACATAATCATAATATACAAATTAAAAGCCAATTTCTTTTAATTACACCTGTCTGAGACTCAAGCATTTGGCAAATGACAACCCAATACACAAAAGAGAGTGCCTGAGATGATGCAAGTGTCTTAACAAAATGTGAAGAATGGACATTCTGCAAGGCAGGAAAGTCAAAAGATGCTTTCCCACCTTGGGAGCAAAAGTGTAGAATATACAATTTGGGCAGTCTGCTATACAAAATCTGAAAAGGTGGGCTTCAAGACAATCATGTTCAGTTGCAATTCGAGATTATACTTCATAAAAATATTTACACAGATTTTTTTTTAAAATGTTAATTTACAAATTTGTTGTCCATTTTTATTTAAAGCTGCTTTTGTATTTTCAGCATATATTAAAATTTTGTATTTTTCAATAATGTGTAAAATAAATGAGAAAAATTACATAAACAACTTTGGCTTAAACCAGGGTTGTATCATTTTAACCATGGGGGTTTAAACGAGTTATTTTAACTGTCCTGGTCAATATCAATTTTAACCACTGAAATTCACTTTTCAATATATTTAATACTAATTGAACATAGTTTACTAGCATATGATAAAGGCAAGTTACATGTGTTAAAAATGTCATAATATAAATAACACCAACAAAAAACAAATATAACATAACACCCAGAAACAAAAAACAAAAACAAAAAAATGTTTTACTTACTTTTTTTTATACAAGTTGTTTCATATGTAATTTATGTTGAATTCAAAAAACAGTTACAAGTAACACATTTTGTAGTTGTCTCTAAATTTAAACGATTTTGTAATTTATTTTGGATTACTCCAAACTTTGAAAATAATCTTTCTATAGATGAAGAGGTGGCAAAACAGTTCATTAGATGTATTGTAAAATCAACAAATTTTATGTTAATGTCTTTAATCTTGTTTTTAACTGCAACTCATGTTTTATTTTTTTTTAACTGTAACTCATATTTTATGTTTTTTACTGTAACTGGATTACATTTTTACAATTGCATATGTGTGGTTCATTTTTAAAATTCATATATATATATATATCTCATGAACTTGTTAGTGTAATATTTTGTTAAACTGCACTACTATTTTTATTGCTTATTAAAAGTCACTTCTAATTACAAGAGATATATATTAAAATTAAGACCATTTAAAACTACTTTTAACAATTTTGACAAATAACTTTGACAAATTCCATAATTTCCAGTATTTTGCACATAACAAGTAGTATAGTACAGGGTAGTGGTTCTAAACCTTTTTATGTCTTGGGGTAGTTATCTTTATTTTAAAGAGATTTTAATACAAAGGAAAAGAAAGAAAATGAGAGCACATTTAATTCTCCTTTGTCATTAATGAAATAATTTGATTGACTGATTTTTCCTTATTCTTTTTACAGGCTTGCAACTGCTGAGGTACTTTCAAAAAGGTGAGAAAAGTGACAAATAATACAGAATAAGTGACCAAAAAGTGACTAAACATTGACAAAAAAAAAAAAAAAAAAAAAAAAAAAAAAGCTAAAAAAGGTTAAATATTTTGTTTAACGCAACCCAAGATTGCTTTTTATTCAAGAAAATCTATAAATTAGATTTGAATACATACAATATATTAATTTTATAATCCCAATTTTCTGCATATATTAATGCTGTTTTGAAGTATGCACATAGCTAGATTAGAGTATCTAAACAAGAATTGTGGAGAAAAAGAAAAAGAGAAATGTGTGCTTTGACGTAAATTACTGTAATGTATTAATTGTACATTTCAGTATAAATGTAGATTTCAGGAACTTCTTTACGACTTTTTAAAACCACTAAATTCTGGAAACCATATGACTAATTACATTTCAATAAGAAAAATAAGATTAGAGCATCACATTTTTGGTTTCTTATTAAAATATTTTGTTATTAATTCAGATTTTCTTTTTTCAACAAGAGTTTTGCTGTGATACACTATGAAAAAAGTGACTAAAAGTGATCAAATGTAAAAAAAGTGACTAAAGGTGAGAAAAGTGACGGAATTGCAAGCCTGTTTTTATTATTGCCCCCCAAAATACAGTGACACTCAGTTTGAGAACCATGGGCAAAGGGGGGCAAAAAGAGCACCTGGATGGCACTTTGCTTGGAACCCTATAACTGAGTTAAAATCAAGGAGTTTATAAGAAATCCAACTCCACAAAGACAGAGCAGTTGAAAATGCCTGTAATAATACTTTGCATAGTAGCTATCAACCTGTTCAAAATATATCACCCCTCCTCCCCAACACTCCACAAGTTCTTGTCTTTTAATAAATTCACAACTGTTTGCACATATAAAATCATTTTGGACTTCAAAATTTTGTTCTTCATTGCTGTATGCTGCCTTAGATATCATCTTTAAGTGTTAACAAAGTAAAAAGACACTAGACACATAAATGTATATATAGGTACAGGTATATACAGGGTATCTGCCAAAATAAAATTTTTCTAATCCATGACTTTCCCTGATTTAGCAGATCATTTTCCATGACTTTAAAAAGCTTTCATTAAAGTATATATGAATAAAACTTCTGATGTACATAAAATATATGCTTTTAATGAAATTACAGGAATTTTACCATAAAAAAAACTATAAACTTACTTTATAAGTGTTAATAAACTCACATACATAAAAATAAATTGCTGTATATACATACCTAAGTTTAATCATATAGCAATTTTTCAATCAAAATGTTTCCAATTTGAATTCAGGGTACTTTGGTATTATCCAGGTGACCATGAATAATAGCCAAATATAACAGTTTAATGTTTATATACAATATCCCTAGAGATAAACTTATATTTTGAGCAAAAATCTTAACTAATTTTTATTCAAAAATAATTATTATTATATTAATAAAATTTTAATCTACAATTTAAGAAAAAACCAGAATAATATATATTTACCCACCCATTAAGCTTTCTTGCTTTGAGTTTCCTTGGTGAACAAATTTTACTTGGCAATAGGGTCAATAGGATAATGCATAAATACCAAACTCAGTAACTTCAGCCAGATGAGAAGTAAAAATAGAATTAAACAATTCAATGTATTTTTTTAATCGGTAGTTTAGCGGATCCATGACTTTCACTCATTTTACTTGAAAAATCAAGACTTTCCATGACAAAATTAATCCATTGTCTAAATCCATGATTTTCCATGACTTTCCAGGTGCGCAGAAACCATGTATATATTAGCATTTTAATTTCTTAATATCTTAAATTTTTTACTATCTTAAATTAGTTATATTACAGCTGATCTAATGACATATTATCTCTATATACTGATGATATTGATGACAATAACTGATCCTTATTATTTTGGCAATTAAATTCTTTTTCCTAGTTGGTAAGAATTTTGAATTTTCAAGGGGGAAAAAACAATTTTTTCCCACTTAATATTTTCCTAATATCTTTTGTACAGGGAGGGGCAGCAGATTTCGCATCTGGTATGGGTGGTAACAGAAACCTACATAACATCATGGAATGTGAGAACTTCAGTACAAAATTAAATTACTGAGTAGCTTTAAAATTCTACAGCTCAGGATTTTTAGTTCTATTGATACATTTTTTTGGCAGTAAATTACATTTGGTGACATTTCTTTCTTTCTTCCCAAAATTGATCAATGGTAATGAATATAAGTACTAATCTTTCTTAAAGAACAATTTTTTGAAAGAATAAATCTACTTAATTTTGAAAAAAATATGCCGGTGTATATCTCTTAACGATTTATCTTAAAATTTTGAAATATGTTAATTTTAAGCTTTTCTTAGCTTAGCAAAATATATAATACAACTATAGAGATAAAGTACATGTCCCTACAATTTAATCTGATAAAAATGTTCACTTCTTTTTTGTGAGTTAAAATAGAAATAAAAGAGCAATACATAACATAAATATCCTGTTATACTTACCCTAACTTCTTCATTCCTCATTTTTTTATGTTGATCTCTCATTTTTTTATTTTCTTTTTCCATAGCTCGAATAACCTGTCTCCCACCACCTGACCTTCGTGCTTCAGATAAATCAAACTTATCAACCCATGAAAATGATTTTGCAGTACAATAGCTTTGCCAGTATGCATAAAAATTATGAACAACCTGAAAGCAACAATACATAAGACAAAAATTTAAACCTTATTTACTTTATATTTATTAATCAAAACTATTTTATAGTATAAATTACAGGTATAACATTTTGAATTAATGTGTTTTGACTCAATATAAATGAATATAATATCCAGCAATGAGTGAAACACAATGTTACAGAATCTGATATTTATATATAAAAGACAGCAGCTAATGCAAACTTTCAAGGTTTGGTCTGGTCTTATAAAAATCTGTTTATCTATACTCTTGGTAATTAGGACTTTGTTGAATTAAATAATAAAAAAAAAGACTAACATAAAAATGAAAGTTAAAATTAAATAACTTTTATCTAATATGTTGAATTTTGTAGCAAGACACTGATACTTTAACTTTTTAAAAATACACTAAAATAATTTTTACACTACTTATATATTTGTAAAGATAACATTGACATATAAACCCTTTGCATGACAGCCTTTGTGGCAAAGTGGTCAAAATTTTAGATTTTTGTGTGAGAGGACATTATTTCGAATTCCCATACAGGCACTGTTGAATTTTAACATAAAAATAATTACCTCTTTTAGTTTAGAGCAGTAAAGTCTACTATTTTGCTACATAAGGGCTAGGATACTAGGACCTACTGCTTAAAGCCGATTCTGAAGGGCTATGAACATCTAAGCTAGCAGTGAGATTCAAACTTATAAACTTCAGTACTGAAGAGCAGCTTACTAACAATTTAGCTTTACTACACTGTCTACAAATAAGTATTTGGACAACTATGCAAATGACGATATTTGCAGTCTTGAGGTACGTCATGGCTTCTGCTGGTATACATTGTGTAGGAAACAGCATCGGCATTAGTCGTATGCAAGATGCTGAGCAGTTCAGAGCTCTCTGATTTCGAGAAAGGTATAATTATCGGGTATCACAAATGTGGCCAATCCTTAAGGGACATATCTAGCAATCTGAAGTACCCAAAATCAACAGTGGCATATGTGATTAAGAAGTGGAAGGTGAGCAGTGATTGTTGAAATGTGTTAGAGTCAGCAGACCAACGAAACTGGGAAATAGAGACTGACGAGTGATGTCAAGAGAAATTCGGAAGAACCGATGGCCCTCATCTGCAAGGAATTTCAACAGGCATCCGGGAGTATTGTTTCAATGAATACAAGGAAGCACATCTATTTGGTTTTCATGGTCCTGCTGCTGCCCATAAGCCTTTGATCACAAAGTCCAACAACGCTGCTCGGTTAACGTGGTGCAAAGCATATCGAAATTGGACTGTAGATAAGTGGAAACAAGTTCTTTGGAGTGAATAATCAAGGTTCATCCTTTACCATTCGGATGGCAGGGTCTGGGTCTGGCGTCTGCCTGGAAAACATCTCCTGCCAGAATGCATTGTGCCAACAGTCAAGTTCAGCGGAGGTGGAATTATGGTCTGGGGATGTTTCTCCTGGTATAGCTTACCATGAATGGGGACCCTTGGTCTCCATTAATGGTAAGCTCAACGTCGATGCTTACTGCACTATTTTGGGTGACAATGTGCTTCCTACATTGTGGCAGTTTTACGGGTTGAACCCCTGTTACTTTCAGGATGACAATGCCAGTTGTCATGTTCCCAGGTTAACCAAGGCTTGGTGCCAATGGAGTTCATCGAATGGACTGGCCTGCCCAGAACCCAGACCTTAACCATATTGAGAACCTCTGGGACGAGTTGGATCGCTGAATTAAGGGTTGCACTACCCGTCCAAAATTGGCAAATTGACTTGTTTGTCTACTCCAAGCTGAGTGAAAGACAATACCACTACCTGTAATACAAAGACTTGTGGAAAGTATGCCCTGGAGGATTCACGCTGTAATTGCCTCTCGTGGAGGCTCTACTAACTATTGATTTTGAATAAAGTTAGTTTTTCTTTTCTATCACAGGTGTCCAAATACTTATTGGTAGACAGTGTATTAGTTCTAGAAGTTACTATTACATTCTTTATTTTACTAGAATAATATTCCAGACCAAGCTTATATAAGAGCTTTATATGTTAGCTACCCATTCAGTCAACCACAGGTTGAAGGCTAAATAATGAGCTTTAATTCTTGATATTCGAATTTCCTATTTATACTTTGTTTATCAATGTGACAATATCAATTAGAAATAAGTTAGTTGATTTCTACTTTATATAATATTTAGACAGAAAAAGAGATAGTTTAAATGACTTTCACGTAATAACAAAAAAATTCAACATTTAGAAAAAAAAAAAAAAAAAGTCAGATGATTAACTTAAGATTTTTAACTCAAATTTAACTTAAGGAGCTTAACCAGGGTTATCCTTGGATGAGGGCTAAGGAGCTACTTAGGCTCAGTAGAAAAGAGCTAAGGGTGGCCATTGGCCTGTTGACTGGCCATTGTTGCCTTAAGGGGCACCTCAACATTATTGGCATTATAGACAGCCCAGTATGTAGGGGGTGCCATATTGCAGAGCAGAGTTCATTACATACTTTATGTGAATGTGACTACTACTGCGCCAAGAGATTTGAATTCCTTGGGTATCACTTCATCGAGCTGTGGGAGTTGATTAACTTCCCGGTTAAATTGCTGCTGAAATATATCTCAGCTATTGGTCTCTCTGAGATCTAATGGTTATTGTTTCTTAACCTTGTGCTGGAGCTCCTTGCTCCAGTGAATGAGGGGCTTTTCAGTACAATAGGCCTTGGGCCGCAGTGCTGGTGCCTTTGTGGGCCGCAACACTCTAAATCTAACTCAAATTTAACAAGGAAAATTTTTCAAATAAAATAATTAAAACAACTTCAAACAATTTGTTCATGACAAAAAACTTTTTAAAATAAAAAGCAACACCTCTTCATAGGAACTATTAGAATAACCAAATTGTGGCACTTCCATATCCTCATCATCATCCATAAATGGTTTATCTTCTGCAGTTATCTTTTCGAAAACTTGTCTGTAAACAGTATAAAATCCCTAAAAAAAAGTATGAAAACATAATTAAAATAAAAGACTGTTTAGAATAAATCAATAGTTAAAAGTCCAAACAGGGTATCTGCCAAAATAAAATTTTTCAAATCCATGACTTTTCCTGATTTAGCAGATCATTTTCCATGACTTTAAAAAGCTTTTGTTAAAAGTATATATGAATAAAACTTCTGATGTACATACAAATAAAATATATGCTTTTAGAGAAATTACAGGAATTTTATCATAAAAAAACTATAAACTTACTTTATAAGTGTTAATAAACTCCCATACATAAAAATAAATTGTTGTATCTACATACCTAAGTTTAATCATATAGCAATTTTTCAATCAAAATGTTTCCAATTTGAATTCAGGGTACTTTGGTATTATCCAGGTGACCATGAATAACAGACAAATATAACCCTATAACATTTATATACAATATCCCTAGAGATAAACTTATATTTTGTGCAAAAAAATCTTAACTAATTTTTATTAAAAAATAATTATTATTATATTAATAAAATCTACAATTTAAGAAAAAACCAGAATAATATACATTTACCCACCCATTAAGCTTTCTTGCTTTGAGTTTCCTTGGTGAACAAATTTTACTTGGCAATAGGGTCAATAGGATAATACATAAATACCAAACTCAGTAACTTCAGCCGAATGACAAGTAAAAATAGAATTAAACAATTAAACGGTAGTTTAGCGGATCCATGACTTTTACTCATTTTGCTTGAAAAATTAAGACTTTCCATGACAAAATTAATCCATTGTCTAAATCCATGATTTTCCATGACTTTCACTGACCTCTTAGCTTTTAACATAAGTAATATTTCAGGGGTGCCCTACTAGAAATAATCTGAAGATTTTCTTAAGAAAATCTTCAGAAAAGTGAAGATTTTTTTGAGATTTAATTTTTCTTAAGATTATCTTAAGAATTTGTTCAGATATTTTGAAGATGTTAAGGTGAATGACATGTATCTGAAGATATTCATAAGAAAATGTTAAGACAATTTGCAGAGTAACTTTATCTTTAAAATAAGTTAATAACTAATAAGAATTTTTTCAGAGATACAAATAATTTGAGATATTCTTCAGAAAATTATCAGTCATAACTTAATAAGTGGTTTTAAGGTGTTAAAAGATAGAACTTAATTTTTTTTTTTTTTTTTTTTTTTTTTTTTTTGCAAAATACTGTGTTATCAGTAATTATGCAAATTACAGTATTTCTTTTTTTTTTTTAATTGAAACTCAAACTTTGTAATAAGATATTTTAAAATGATAGTAATTAAAACTTTTTAATATTTTTCCCCAAAAATATAAAATAATCATATATTGAAAAATGAATAAAATATTTTATTTTGCTTAAAATTATTTCACATAAATCATTGTGGTATCATGTGTTTTAACATACATGTTTATTTTATTATCCATTTTTTCATTACTTATTTAAAAACATAAGTATATATATATTAATGAAAATTCCTCTAAATTATATTTATATTAATTTACTATTCCTCTTTTCTAAATATATTATAGAATAATTTAATCAATTTTAAATCAATGTGCTTTAACTTTTTACTAAGTTCATTTATTTAAGACTGAAATATCCTAACTAATGTTTAAAAAAAAAGTTTACTGATATGTTAGTTTTAATCCTAATTCTGATTTTATTTTATTTTATTTTTAATAATCTAATGTGTAATCTAATGTCTAATAATCTAATGTGTGCTAGATCTAATCTGTGTATGTGTCTTTACTTTTTTTGCACATTTACAATCAATTTCTTTATAGAATTGCAGCATCGTTATCCTTGAATCGCCATTCAGTCTAGCGTTTGTTTACATCGCGCCACGTGTGTAACGATCGTATTTGGCTTGGTGATTTCCTTATTTTTTTTCTTGCATTTTGCAACGAAATTTTTACTTAAAATCTTATTCTGTGGTATTAAAATCGAACATTTACTGCTAATTCTTCAAAAGCTGATTCTACTAAGCTGGCATTGTCTTGAATCTTTTATTGAATGTAATTCTGAACTATTTAGAAACCGTATCTTCAATATTCGAACATTAATGTTTTTCAACTATTTCCACAGCTACAAAAGTGGATTAGGCCTATCAGAAGATACGATATTCGGTATATGTGGGGGAGATAGTGTGGTTTTAGTGCAACTTTTGCAAATTTTATAAAGAATTTTTCTCAACTGAAAAGGAAGGCAATAAATGTATTGAAGGTTGTGTGATCATATAAACAATTACTGTGTATGGAATATTAATAGAAAAAGTATACACAAGAGGAAAACAACTATGCTGCATGTTGAAATTATTCCTACTTAGTAAAGTAATTCTTAGAAGAAAAAAATATAAAAAATGCTACTAAAGACAGCAGGATGAATACAGCTAGTGAAGTTTCAATGTGATGACAGGTTGGTAAGTGGTGTGACAATGGATGGAAATTGTTACTTATCTATAAATGACTGTATTAGTTGCCTATCAGTTATAACAGCAAAGTATTAGATATTGAAATAATCTGATACTTTTGCATTTGCAGTTTAATGTTGCTGGCATAGCAATCTGTTGAGCAAAAAAAAAAGGTTATTAAATTCAATGTGTAGCAAAAACCACAAGAAGCTGTAAAATCACATCATAAGATTTTTGATTCAAAATGTAATAAATTATAGGCATATGAGTTTCATACGATAGGATATTGCAGAAAAGAGGAAACAACTGATTGTGTAAATTTCGACATTCAAGCATATATTGTTATTGATTGTGAAATATATAAATACTGCCATGAATTTCAGAAAACTGCAGCAAATTAAGAAAATGAATCTACTGAACTTTTTGTGTGCTAAGAAGGTGGTGTCAGTTCTGTCCTATCTTGGTTAGATGCCTGAGATGACATAAGACTTATATTCATATGCTTGTCGGTGCACATAAAATAGGTTCATGGTCACAATATTCACAAAATTGAAATGATACCTCTGGCGGTAGAACACAAAAATGTGTTAAGTAATAATAGTTCACATTCCGCAAACACAATTGAAATTGTTAAATAAAGTGTGTTTTAAAGTAAACATTGAGTTTTTTGTTTTATTTTAAATTTGTAAAGTTTCCTTCATTAATTAAAAGGTAAGTGATATATTTGGTTATTCTTCTGCTTACTTAGACTATGATAAGTGATAATAAATATTTAATGTTCATACTCAGTGAACAGGGAAAAAAAAAAGTATCTCCCTGAGTAGATTTTTTGAATTTTACTCTTTGTATATTATAATGTATCCCTGCCTAGTATAAAACAAAAATAGTGAACCATTTATTCTAGTAACAGGGTAAAATAAAAAGTGCTTACTCACACATCACAGTAATTCAGATTTAATTACAATTCTGTATTGGTTTTATTTTAAGAAATTTGTGAGTAATGCTACATTACAAATAAACTTTCTGAATAGACTTATTGCATTTTATATTAGCACTGTTTGTATATTATAATGTATCCCTATATGATATAATATAGTGAGTTATTTATTCTATTTTATTAACAGGATACAAAGAATTGCCTATTAACACAATATCAGAGTAATGTGGATTTAGTTATTACAATTCTGTATTGGTTTTAAGAAATTTTTAAGTAATGCTACATTACGAATAAGTAAACTTTCTGAATAGAGTATTGCATTTTTTAATTTTACTGTTTGTATATTATAATGTATCCCTACATAATATAATAAAAATAGTGAGTTATTTATTCTATTAAGAGGATACAAAACAATTGCCTATTAACACAATATCAGAGTAATGTGGATTTAGTTATTAAATTCTGTATTGGTTTTATTTTAAGAAATTTTTAAGTAATGCTACATTACGAATAAGTAAACTTTCTGAATAGAGTTTTGCATTTTTTAATTTTACTGTTTGTATATTATAATGTATCCCTACATAATATAATAAAAATAGTGAGTTATTTATTCTATTAAGAGGATACAAAACAATTGCCTATTAACACAATATCAGAGTAATGTGGATTTAGTTATTACAATTCTGTATTGGTTTTATTTTAAGAAATTTTTAAGTAATGCTACATTACGAATAAGTAAACTTTCTGAATAGAGTATTGCATTTTTTAATTTTACTGTTTGTATATTATAATGTATCCCTACATGATATAATAAAAATAGTGAGTTATTTATTCTATTAAGAGGATACAAAACAATTGCCTATTAACACAATATCAGAGTAATGTGGATTTAGTTATTACAATTCTGTATTGGTTTTATTTTAAGAAATTTTTAAGTAATGCTACATTACGAATAAGTAAACTTTCTGAATAGAGTATTGCATTTTTTAATTTTACTGTTTGTATATTATAATGTATCCCTACATGATATAATAAAAATAGTGAGTTATTTATTCTATTAAGAGGATACAAAACAATTGCCTATTAACACAATATCAGAGTAATGTGGATTTAGTTATTATAACTCTATATTAGATTTATTCTCAGTAATTTTTGAGTAATTTTGGATTACGAATAAGTAAACTTCCTGAATAGATTATTGCATTTTTTAATTTTACTGTTAGTACATTCAATATATCGGCATGGTATAGTAACAAAAATAGTGAGCTATTTATTCCGCTAACAGGATAAAATAAAAGTGTGTACTAACACAACATCAGAGTTATGCAGATTTAGTTATTACAAGTCTGTATTGGTTTTATTCTAAGTAATTTTTGAGTAATGTTGCATTAATGATAAGCAAAATTCCTGAATACCTTTATTACATTTTCCAATTTTACTGTTTAAGTGTATAATGATGTGAACTGAAAATTTAAAATAAGAAAAAGAAAATTAAAGATTTTTAAATTGAAGCTGGTATGCAATTTATATTATATATTAATAAAGATACCAATAGCAATCAAATGAAAACACATACTGTATTTGCAGTTGACATATATAGAAAATTGCTTTATTATGAAATGACTTAGCTATTAATACTATTATAAAAATTTAATGATTATATACAAGGGAGGAAAATGCATAAAAAAGCAGTTTTAAAGCTTTTCCACAGGAAAAATACATTTTTTTCAAAATTTTCTCAATATTTTAAGAATATTTGAATGTGTCCAATTTCTATACTTCTTCAGGATATCTTAAGAATATTTTAATGTATCCAATTTCTATAATTCTATAAATAGTATGAACTGACATCATAACATATATTTTATTTTTTCTTTTTGTTATAAAGAAAAAAAATATTTAATAAAATTTGTTAATTGTTAATATACATTATAATAAATATTACAACAGCAATCAAATGAAAATACTATTTACAGTAAACAGATATTATAGAAAATTATATTTTTATCACATGGCTTTCATAATTATACTTTTATTAAAAAAAAAAAAAAGAAAAAGAAAAAAAAGAGAGAGAGAGAGATAATTGTGAGCAGGAAAAGGCAAGGAAAAAATTGTTTTAAAATTTTTATTTACACATTGAAAAGAAGTTTTAAAACGCTTTAAAGCATTTTTCTACAATTCAAGTTTTTATTCTTCAGAATATCATAAGAATATTTGATTTTATTTAATTTCTATAATTCTTCAGAAAATCTTGTGTAAGTATTAGAATATATCCAATTATCTCAAAATTTTCTCAAAAAAGAAATCTTAAGAATATCTTAAGTTATTTGGCCCACATAAGCCTACATTTAGAGAAAATTTTCAGATTATATTCTTAAGATTTTCTGCAGATTATTTTCTTAAGATTTTCTGCAGATTATTTTCTTAAGATTTTCTGCAGATTATTTTAAGATTTTCTG
>CM063509.1:123950590-123955590 GCA_032207245.1 Pardosa pseudoannulata | reverse complement strand
TGGCAAAACATGATATTGCATTTAATTCGCTTATTACGCTGTTTTTGTTTTGGGAAAATTTCTTGTTGTCAGCGTTCTTGGGTGTACTTGTGTCAGAGCAGAGTGAACTCTGTGGCTTTTGATTGTATATTGTTCAGGAGGATAGATGTGCGGTGTTGCCGCTCTGAAATAAAGTTTTAAAATTCGACTTCTGAGTTCTCTTAAATATGACGCCCGACTGCCTTTTTATTACTTATAGCTGTTGATTTTTCTCCTTGTGAAGGAGTGTTATAAAAAATGGATTACATATATATATATATAAATATATAAATATACATATATATAATATATAAATATACATATATATAATATATAAATATACATATATATATATATAATATTTTCGCAAGGATAAATAAAAAGTTAATTTTAAATCTAAATTGATTTTTTAATCAACCTTCCCGTTCTGTGGTTCCACATCGACTGATGTAAAAACTAGTTTTTATTTGTCTAAATTTTTCCAGAATCTATGTAGTAGACAAGAGCATTCGGCTTCGTTTTCCTGTATATACCGTTATTTTTGTACCCAAAAACAAACTATACTGTTACACTAACCCGTACTAGTAAATGACCCGCGCTCAAGTATCAGTCGTCAGAAAACATACTAGTACGTGTCCCCCATACAATGTGTTAATATCTCAGACTGTGCACTAACAACGTATAATGTGTTTAAGGGTAGTTGGTAACTTCATACATTCGAAAAGTTTACTTGCTACTGCATAATGATATAATACCGGCCTCACGAGACGGTTGGATTCTCCACCATAAATTCGCCCAAATTAATGTCAATGATTGTAATTAAAATACGAAGTTTAGAATAAAATGCAGCTATTTATAGAAGCCAAGTTTAACACACAGCAATTATTACCAAGCGGACATGGTAGTCGATATAAAGACAAATCTGGAAACAAGACGATATTATAAATAAGAGAAATGTTTGTGATGGTGAACGCGAAACTGAAAAACAGGAATAGACGAAAAATATGAACTGTTTGTAGCATTGATTGTTAAACAGACTTTCAAGTCGTTTGGTCTCGGAAATCACAATTGTTAGATCCTAGCCAAAAGGTACTTGCCATTCATTATAAGGATTTCTCTACATCTTGGCCTCAAATTTCTTAAGTTACCATTAAATTGTTAATTTTTACACCCTTTATCTGTATGAAAAGAAACTTTCTTGAAAAATAAATTTGTTCAAAGTTTTGACGATTAATGCACATTTCTTCCTAACTGTTTATTTTTTCTTTTCAAATAATTCAAACTTTGAAATCCTAAATTCTTTATACGAAAAAAATATTGTTTTGAGTATTCCAACATCTATAAATAGCTCACGAATTTAATAATATAAATATTAATAGTTAAATAGTAAAACTGTTATTTAAATGTAATGCATTCTAGGGATAGGATCCGTACTTACGTCTATTTGTTTTCCTGCAGCTGTTAGGTCTATTTTCTTTAAAAAAAAAGGAAAAAAAATATTATTTTTAAGCAAACTCATCATATTTTCTTACAATTTAATTAGATGCGTTTTATTAAAGCTTTGTATCATCATGTTGTAGATCTGTAATAAAATCAAAAATTGATGTAATTTTTTTACATTAAGTGAGCTCTGAAAAGACTCATTTACTAATTATTGCTATTTTAAAACACTACAATTAACACAATTAATTAGTAAGATTCCTAACTAAACGACTTTTTGGGTTTAATTTTCACATTAAAGAATCAGTCATCGTTTAATGGAATACATATGATTATTGCTGAAATAAAATTTGGTTTTATTAAATCTAAAAGAAAAAAATTGGGAAGTGAATTTAATACAAATAGGGTTTAAAATTCCTTATGTAATGATAACTTTTGTGCAAAACAATTTACAGTATTTACATCAAATATGTACTTTCTATTTGTAGAAAATACTTTTTTATCAATAATATTTTTGCTTTAGTTTTTTTAAATTATTTTACGTGTTTTAAGTTAAGTATTCTAACATCTGAATAAATAATTTTCAAATCGGGGTTAAAGTACAAAAAGTTATTTTCAAATAAAAACGATTCTCGTATTCCTAAATATATGAAACTGTTAAAAATAAATTCAATAAAATTTACAATATTTATAACAAATATGTACTTTCTATTTGTAGAAAATACTTTTTTTATCAATAATATTCTTGCTTTAGTTTTTTAAAATTATGTTTTACATGTTTTAAGTGAAGTATTCTAACATCTCAATAAATAATTTTCAAAACCGGGTTAAAGTACAAAAAGTTATTTTCAAATAAAAACGATTCTCGTATTCCTAAATATAGGAATCTGTTAAAAATAAACCCAATAAAATTTACAATATTTATAATAAATATGTATTTTCTATTTGTAGAAAATAATTTTTTTTATCAATAATACTTTTGCTTTTGTTTTTTTTTTTTTAAATTATGTTTTACATGCTTTAAGTTAAGTATTCTAACATCTGAATAAATAATTTTCAAATCGGGGTTAAAGTACAAAAAGTTATTTTCAAATGAAAATGATTCTCATATTCCTAAATATATGAAACTGTTAAAAATAAATTCAATAAAATTTACAATATTTATAACAAATATGTACTTTCTATTTGTAGAAAATACTTTTTTTATCAATAATATTTTTGCTTTAGTTTTTAAATTATGTTTTACATGCTTTAAGTTAAGTATTCTAACATCTGAATAAATAATTTTCAAATCGGGGTTAAAGTACAAAAAGTTATTTTCAAATGAAAATGATTCTCATATTCCTAAATATAGGAATCTCTTAAAAAATAAACCCAATAAAATTTACAATATTTATAACAAATATGTACTTTTTATTTGTATAAAATACTTATTTGAACAATAATATTCTTGCTTTAGTTTTTTAAAATTATGTTTTACATGTTTTAAGTGAAGTATTCTAACATCTCAATAAATAATTTTCAAAACCGGGTTAAAGTACAAAAAGTTATTTTCAAATAAAAACGATTCTCGTATTCCTAAATATAAGAATCTCTTTAAAATAAACCCAATAAAAATTACAATATTTATAACAAATATGTACTTTCTATTTGTATAAAATACTTATTTTAACAATAATATTCTTGCTTTAGTTTTTTAAAATTATGTTTTACATGTTTAAAGTGAAGTATTCTAACATCTGAATAAATAATTTTCAAATCGGGGTTAAAGTACAAAAAGTTATTTTCAAATAAAAACGATTCTCGTATTCCTAAATATAGGAATCTCTTAAAAATAAACAAAGAAAAAAAAAACCTGGAGTCCAATGGAGTCGTGTAACGTGTCAGAAAGGCTGTAAGCTCTTTCGGATTACCGATTCCGTCGGTGCTCTTAAAAGGTCTCACCCCCCGCTCCAGGAATGGATTAGAGAGTAAAATATACACTTTGGGAATTTCATTTAGCCACACCTGACTCAGTCGGTAATCTTACTGACGACGGGGTCATTAGAGACTATTAAATTCCTTTTGAGGAATAAGAGTGAAAGTTTGTCCCTCGGGTGGTTTTCAAAGCTCGGCGAGTCAGGAATTACATGAATAAAAAAGAAAATAGCAACCCTGATCCGATTGTATGTGGATGCCCGCAGTTCAAAAGGATGGTGAATCCTTTTGGGCCCTCTCATTTCTTTATAATCCCATTAAACTGATCGCATCAAAAGCCTAAATTTCGGTCTCCTTTTTAGCTATTATTCTGGACAATTGTGGGGTTTGATCCTCCCTCATTACGCTTATTTGGCTTCTTTCGGACAGGCTGTGTACATAGGCTGTTAATGCTCGCTTTCGAAATGAGTGGCCGCACCTAGGGACCACCTTTTAACCTCATCTTGTCTTGCTTTGTTTTAAACCTGATTTCCCCTAAGAATGATTGTCCGAGAGGGAAAAAAGAACGGCATCCCCGAAATCGAATTCTTTTTCTTATCACGGATATTTTGTCAGCTTAGACTGGAAAGGCGCCAATATTTTGAGGTGAACTCTGTCTTTGGAAGAAAGAACAAGAGCAGTTTACATCTTTCTTAAATAATGGGGAGATAAGATTTAATACCTCAGATCTTATAAAAGTTTTTGACAAACGATTTTCTTGAGTTGTTTCCCCAGCTGATACATTTTAAACAGAAAATATCTGTATAACATAATCTATCATAATTAGAGCGACCGGGAAATTGTAGAAGCTTTTTCGGTACAAAATATTAATATATTTATAAGAAATAAGGATAAATTGTGTGTGTAAATGCATGTCACACTTTTCCCTTAAGAATTGCGTTCACTTATCTTCAGTGTTTCCAGAAATACATGACACAGTTTAAACGAGAAGTGCAATGTGAATTGTGTCATAAATAATAAACCCGAGGTCCTGTTTTTTCAATCCCCGTTAGATATTGCATTTATTTATTTTTTAGCTTATTTTCTCAAATTTTTGTACAAAATATAAATTTATTAAAACCTACAAATTGCTTTTTTTTTTAGAAAAAAAGCCTGATCCGAACAGCTATAAATTTTTCCCCTCTCTCTCTTCTCTCTCTCTCTCTCTCTCTGTATATATATATATATATATATAGATAGATATAGATATATATAGATAGATATAGATAGATAGATATAAATAAATATAGATAGATAGAATAGGTAGATAGATATAGATTGATATAGATAGATAGATATAGATAGATATAGATAGCTATTTACATATATAGATAGATATTTAAGTATATATAAGCATATACACATATATACATAAATACACATATATATGTGTGTGTATAAGTATATATATGTATATATATATATATATATATATATATGTGTGTGTGTGTGTTTGTATACAGACAGACATATCTACATATTTGCAACAGTATTCTTGTGGAGTCATAACATTATATTAGTTTAACTCTGTATTTTAAAATATTTCTCTTTGTGCGATCAAAGAATAAACAGTCCAAAAAATAAGG
>CM063509.1:123890275-123950490 GCA_032207245.1 Pardosa pseudoannulata | reverse complement strand
TGGGGTGGAGTGGAATTATTGAAACTTACTGGTCACATTCTGAAATTTGGAACATACAAAATTTAGCCGTATCTTTAACAAACCTCAATTTTATGAAATTTTCTTTGAAACCAAGAATATCTTGCAAATTTCTTTATAATGTAACTTCCATATAGCTCTTACCCCCTTCTATTTCTCAAAATTTTTTAAATATTTCAAACTTATTCTTTCTTTGAATGCAATTTTAAGATGACCAATGACTTTAAATTGGTTTAAACAGGTGTTCAAGTGACCAAGAGGAGTCAAGTCACTGTCGTTTTTTACAATTTAACCAAGCAATCTATTATGAGAGAAAAACTTTTGAATCAAATAATTTAGATAAAATTAACACTTTAAATGTGATTCAAATTAAGGACCATGTGTTGAAAACTATTTTTTATAATAAATTGTTTAAAAAAGAATTAAAATATTAAATATTTTTTAACAGAAAATACGGTGAATTTTTAAACAGTGTCTTGATTTCATTGTTTTCTTCAAAGGTTTCTCTTTGTGTAAAGTAAATAAAATAAATAGAAAATATTTACAAAAACTGTGATTAATTACTTATTTTTTAAAAATAATATTTAGTTAAGAATTTAAAATCTGTTTCATGTACTTTAAAAAATCAATCTATGTAACATTTTCCATATAACAAACATGTTTTAGAAATTTAGTGACTGTTGAATAGAGGCCTGACTATACTTCTTATTCAAAACAAATTAAAAAAAAAAAAAGTTTGCATACAAAAAAACTCATTGATAAACTGAAAGTTACTGAGTCTGATGTGACACATGTGCTGTGAACAGAAAAATAGATCTGCATTTAGAAAAAGTGTAAAAGGAATAACAATTTAAAAAAATTAGGCACTTTTAGTGAAGAAGCTTAAGGTATCCGTCTATGTTAAAAACGTCATTTTTTGTCAAAAATCATATTCTTTTTATTTCTCAATTGTAAAATTTCAACTTTTAGGCCTCTAAATCTGTTTTACTTTTGTCTCTACGGCATTTTAAAGAAAAGTTACAGCTGTTTAAACATCAGTGAAAGTTGTCAAAACAAAACGGAAGTAGCGACTTCAGAAACGGAAGTTGTGAAGTCTTTTAACCCTTTATCTACTGCATTATAAACTACTGAAAATTTCTTCATAAATATATTTTTTTAGCTGCCATATTGATAATTAAAGAATATACAAGAAAAAAAAAATCTAACCTGTGCGAAATTTAATTTATTAGAACTAATTAATCAAAGTGGTACCTAAAAGTACCATCAGTAGATAAAGGATTAAAGTGATTGGTACTTCTAAGTGCCGTCAGTAGATAAAGGGTTAAAGAGCATTTTTTGGAAACAACTTTTTAAATTTTCATGAAGATTAATTTAAACATTTTTCTAGTATTTTTAATAATTAGCAACTTGGCAATAAAAAAGTTTTGAAGCAAGAAAGTGTAGGGAATTTTACACATGTATTTTAAGTTTTTAACAGTTAAAGTTGCTTTCATACACTTCAAATGCGTTTTTCTCAGAACGGTATTTTTAATAAAATGGTGAAACTTGAAATGTGATTTCACAAAAAGTTCTTAAAATATTTTGTTGAAAATTATTATGAATGCTCTTGATAGTATTTACTAGTGAATGACCTAAAAGCTTTAAATTTGGATAATTTTTAATGATGTTACACTCATAGTTAGATATAAAGGTAATGAAAATTCGTTAAAAATTCAATGTGTATTATTTAGAAGGATAAAAATTTTTTACTAAATGTACATTAAGCAAAGATTTTAGGTGATTCACTAGTCCAATGTATAAGAAATGTGTTGCATCAAAAAATATTGAAATAATTTAATTTATTAAAAAATTAGACCTTTTGAAAAAACTGATTTTTTTACTAAATTTTTTTCATTTATTAGAAATTTTATAAAAACTTCTGCAGGAATAAATTTTTTAAGTGCAATTCTCTATGATAATATAAAAAATAATCTAAAAATGTAAAAACAGGAACTAGTTTCTACCTTTAAAGGATAAAGTTCTCTGAATGTAGACCGATACCTTAAATAATGAATCTTTAGTTCCTCAAGGAATTAATGTTTTTAGTTCTGTTGTAGAACTAATACCATTTAAGAATTCTACAATTTTTTCCAAAAAAGCTTTCCCACTAAAAAGTAGGACTATACAAAGTTCTAAGATAAAAAGATATTTATACAGTTTTAAAAATAGAATATTTTATTGATTTCCAACTAAAACTAAATATTAATTATATATATTTTTTAATAAATTTCTAAAATTGAGATGATCGTTGAAGTAAAGATACACTTAAGGCATTTTATGAACAAAATAGCTTTGCATTTTATTCTAAGAACAAATATTACCTTTTCATCATCATTATAACCCTTGAAGCAACTTGTATTAAAATATTGATACACATCTAAACAATCATCTTTATAAACTTCTTCAGCTCCTAAAATAAATTCGATATGTAATGATAATATAAAAGAGATATAAAATGCATTTAAAATATGCTAAGAGTTAAGAGTAATCATATAATATATAAAAACATAAAACATTAAGAATAAAGTTATTACATTTTAAAGAATAATCAAATTCCCCAAGATTGATCATGATTATAAAATAATAAAATATCTGCATGTTTGACAAATAATTTGCTGGTTAAACATTCACTGTTGCATGATTATGTGAATAAATAAAATATAGTATTTAAAATATGGATTTTTATTTTACTTCTACTAGTTAGTATTATAAGAACAATATAGGTAATAAGACCTAATATTAAAAATAGATAAAAAGTTTGAGAATTTTCTACTTACAATACAGCATCCAAATAACAATATGATTATCATTAGATTCAAATTAATAAATTTTAACTATCATTCAGTTATTCAAAATGTTATATATCTTTAAAAAAATTATTATTTAACATCATTGTTAATTTTTAAAAGTAATTGCATACACATGATAGGTGAAAGAAAAATAATAGTTTTATAAATACATTACTATAATTAGTGGAACATTACATCATAATAGCTTACGCTAGTTTTAAAAACAGTTAAAATGTATAGCAGAAATACTTATTTTTAAGTATAAAATACGTATGTCATATGAAACATTAGTGCCTCGCCATCAATACAACGAAAAGAGATAAACTTATTCTAATAATAAATTTAGAATTCAAATATTTATTTTCATCTCAATATTGTGAATTAAAAATTGCAAAGAAACTAAGAAACTACATTTATCATATAGTATGTCAGATGTCAGATTTTAAAAAAAAAGAAAACCCATCTTTTCTTGTAGAACAGTTGTAATCTCATACCTCCTCTTAAAATATCATCTTTGTGACGATCATACCAAGCACGCTCTTGTGGATCCGACAGTACTTCATATGCCTGCTGGATAAGCTGAAAATTTTCTTTAGATTCCTCAAGTCTATGTAAATTTTTATCTGATTAGGAATAAAACAAATTATCACATATCGACATAATATATTAGATACAATATATAAAATATACGTAACTCACAATACAGTTATTTCTATCATAAATGTCAGATTTAACTGTTTAAGAAAATCATCTAATATAAAACACTGAAAAAGTCTAGTTTAACAGTAAAATTAAATATGTAAAATCTCCTTATGCTTCAATACAATTTTTATATAAATCATCTAGAGGCTTTTTTATATCTAGTCTTTTTTTCAGGTTTTGCTTTTATCCCTTTCCTTAGCCCCTCCTTGATTCTATCTCCATTCAGGAAATTATCCACTCTTCAAAATTCAGGTGGACAGTTTTCAAAATCTGATGTTTCATTGGATTAAAGCACGCTCATATTTATTTATTTGCATTTTATATTTTTATTTCTTCGAGACTCCCTTCTCGCACAGCTTCTCGAAAACATGCCCATATACCTTTTTCCCCTTTTTATGTACTGGACCCTTTTCTCAACATCTTTTTGTACTCTCCCGTTTTTTATGTATTGAAAAGATAATGGGGGTTATTTGTAGATGTGGCTTCTTTTATGATTTTCAAAAAATATTATTTTTAAATCTAAATACTTTCTCCTATGTACTATAAGTGTGGTAACTTTGTACCTATTACACCTGGCTTAAATTCCGTTCAAATTGAAAAGTAGTTTTTTAAAAACTCGCAGTTTTACGAGCTGGTTTTCTTTTGAAATATTGACCACAATTTTATATAACTCGGAACTCAAACTGTCCTTTCTCTAATTCCATTATACCTAGCTACTAACTTCTATTTACAAGAATGTGCGAGGCATGAGCATTTCTTATTGTAACTTTTGCTTTTTATCTACCAGATGCGGCAGACCTACACATAAGGCACATTTTACTGCTTTTTGGACAAAGCCTTAAATTTCTAAAAGGGGTTTGTGAACAACATTGTAAAATTTAGCATTATACCTTCCAGGTGTGGCGTGACTCTACGCCATAAGGCACATATTATATATTTGCAAATAAAACCCTAAAATGTGGAAGGGGCTTTCCAGTACTGTACTGTTTGACACTACTTAAAATGTTTTTTTACAGAAAGAAAACAAACCAAGAATACCATGTAAAAGAATTACAAAAAGTAAAACTCATTATTCTATGAATTCAATGGTTTCTTGTAAACCTAGTAACTTCAAATTCTTTGAATCTGTACGCTTGATAGATGGTTTGGTTTGAAGTACTGCAGCCAACTGTTTTGCTACATGAGGACTAATGAGACCAAGAACTACAGCTTAAAGCCAATTCCAAATGGCTATCTACAAATTCCAGTGCTAAAGAGCATCGTCCTATCCATTCTATGTACTTGATAGAATGTGTTTTCTATCTATACTTTTATTTGAATCTCATAAAGGGTTGTGGCAGCTGGTCAAGAGAGAACCAGAGATGGTCGGTCATTCTCAGGACCCGTGGGAATTTATTCCCCTGAAAAAAGCAGGAGTTCCAGACCCAGAGGGGTTTCGGATTTTTATGTCCCTGCATACATCTGTGTGGAATGCCGGCTATCATTGAGGAGTGATGTCCACTGACCACTCCCTTGCTCTCAGCCCTTTTTCTCCCCCACCTCTTTTTGAGAGGGGTCTTTCAATAAAAAGGCAGTTTGTTGTTGGGGGCTTGAGGGTAGAAAAGGTTGTTTCTCTCTCCCAAGCAATGTTGTTTTATATCATATATATATTGTAGATAGTCGAGATAATAAAGTCTAGGACTTTAAGCGATTGTTTTTACTAAGCCCCCACAAACACAGAGGTGTATGTATGTTGTGACGTTACAGGATAAACAGACTTTGCTGATTTTCTAATGAACTGTCCCACATGATTTATTAGTAAACTTGCAACAGGTCTCTTGGGTAGAATCTCAGTTCCAGGGGCCTGCCACCAAGTTTATGGCTCTATTTTTGTACAAGTGATCATCAAGTTGTCGTCAAGTGATGTTTACAATTTGTACTTCGTTTTGAATTAAATTTATACCTGATTTTAAAGCATATTTTGAACAAAATAAGGTTTGAAATTTTGCTAAGGTGAATATAAATTTAAATTTGAGTTTTTAATGGATTTAAACACGCTTTTGTACTGTTTATTGAACTAAACAATACAGAATTTCTGTAATAGGTACAAATTAAGCAAAATATAAACATATCTTGATTATATTTTAGCAGTTATACTTATACTTGGTTATATTTATAAAATACTGTTGCTATTTAATGAAATTTTTTTAAACTGTCAAATAATTATAAAGTAATAAAGTACATTACAAATTGCTTTTAGAAATTTAGCTTAAAACCGGAAAGAAAAGAACAGAGTAATTGTTTTAAAGAAATTATTTAAAATTCTAAAGAAAACGAGGGGGAATAAATGATTTTTCTTATCCAAGGAAGGCAAAGGCCCACTTGACCTCACTGTTAACAATTGGCAAAATAATATAATTTAAAAAACAGTGTAATAAACTATAAAATATTTTAAAATATTTCTACTTTGTTTGGTATTAAAATTAAGTACAATTTCAATAAAAAGGTTTGACAAATATAAATGTGAAATTTAATTAACATTGAACTTACCTATGTATTTGGAGGATACAACTTATTTACTAATATTTGACAGTACAAAAACACGCTTAAATACATTAAAACCTCAAGTTTTCATTTGTATTGACTTTGCAACATTTCAAACCTATTACTGTTCAAAATATCCTTTGAAAATCATGTATAAAAAATTACCACAAGGGTACGATCGAATTGGACAAAGATGTAAAATGGACATTAGAAAATCCAAATTCAGCGGTCTTGAAGTATTATTAGTTACAAGAACTAATAATGGTAAGGTATTTTAATCATGTGTTATTTCCCCCATTAAACTAATTTAAAGAGGCCAATTGACACCCCCACCTTTTTTCGGGGAAGGCAGAAGCGTCTGAAAAGAAGAGCAAGGTTTGCCAGAAAACTGGGTTCTAGAATTTGGTGATATCGCCCACTGAACTGAGGCCCCCCAAACTATGATACGGCTGGTCTCTTGTATACTGATACACAAGATTTGTATAAGAAGTTCCTTTTCTTCTCTTATACATGTGTATACAGATTTTTATTCGTTAGTTTCATACTGAAAACAGAATACTGCCATAAATACGGAATGCTACTGTAGATGAATCATCTCAAAATTGGGGATTCAATGTATCAACTTGTGTAATTTTTTTATGAATTACTACGTGGGTTGGATTGTTAAGAGCAGCGAATCTAAAAAAGTAGATTAAAGTAGATTAATTACTGTTCCAGTAGAGTTGAGGTAGGGATATCGACTTTTGCGGATTTAAAGTCCGGCATAAAGCTGCCTCCCCCCCCCCAAAAAAATAGACTTTTTATAAATATAAAATAAAACATTAATTCAGAAGCAATCGCAAATATAACTGCAGATCAGATATAGGTTTTTACACTTTCACTAGTATTTATATCACAAATAAATGCAAGGGACTAATAGCAAAAGTATAAAAATAATGACACAAGTATCATAACCTGACTACTTTATTAGTTTGAATCAACTTACCAGGATGCCATTCTAATGCTAATTTTCTATAAGCTTTTTTCAAATCATCAGCTGTGCAATTGTTATCCACTCCAAGTACTTCGTAATGGCATTTCATATTGAACCATAAATTGTTTATTTATATGCTTGTGTGATTATAATTGCTACACTCAAACAATAAAATATTAAATTTTAGCGGGAAGCACGAGTAGCTACGTACATCCACAAACCAAAACACAACATATGAAAACTTTTCAATACATGATGCCAAAACACTATTTTTACAGTTAAAACTGTTATTAGTATTTATTTAAAGGAATCTAACAGTTGACTTCATTATTTTTAAAAATCCTTGTAATTTGAGAAAAAAATTTTCCTTATTGATTTATCAAACAAATTGAAAAAGATGAAAGATTTTTAAGGATGCGACAATCCATTCACACCATCAGTAATTACTCTTCTACCCTCTATAAAGAAAAGTTCCGTGAGAATTTTAAAAGCGTTTTTATCAGTGAACATTTCATAATAATCTTAATTATTTTATATCCGCTTATTGTAAGTGTTATGCTAAAATTATATTATTAATGGCAACTTTTGGATTCTACGACCGTCTGGAATCTGGAAGAGCGCGCTTTTGTGAACAAAACTAGAGTATGTAAAAATATTTTTGTTGAAATGTATTTTGTGTTGTATATAATAAAACCCCTAATACTAAGAATTTAAACATTTGTTAATTTTATTATAACTATATATCCTTGTTGTAAATAAAAATTCTGTCCCAGGATCGATTGTTCTATTTGACGTTTAAAAAGTCAGTTGATGTTTTAATTACTGTTTAGATGTAAAATGATTGTTTATTTTATTTCCACTTTGTAAATAATTTGCATTAATTATGGCTGACCCTTCTATCACTTTTAAAATTAATGCTGCTTTGCTTTGTTATTGGAAAACACTTTACACATTTCATATGATTAAGATTTCAAAACAGTAGACCGTAGCGCTCCAAACCAAAACTTTTCGGTTTGACTAAATGTGTGGGTGCCTCTTAACAAAAATCTATTATGTATGACCCAGATACTTTTTCTATATTTTAGCTTCATCCAATATTGATTGGTAAACTCTGTTGATATGATGGTATATTCAGTAGTAGTTTCTTTTTAGGCAACAATTTTCGGCAGACAATGACTAACAATGACCTTTTGTTATTGTAGTTGGTGGGTATGAATTCCAATGCGTCATAGATATTTGGAGTACTGTGATAAAACTTTTAAATATAATGGCTAATTAGATTGAAATCTATTGCTTAGAGCTAATTCTGAATGACTTTGGTGCTGACTGTGAAAGATTTGTGGAATTTAAATCCTCAGACTGATATCCAAAAGCAGCACCCTACTTGTTTGGTTATTGTTTGGCTTCAAGCAGTGACTTTTCATGTAGCATAAAACTGACAACAGTGCTTTGGTCAAACCAATTTTATACCCAAAAATATATCATGAAATTAGTATGCATCATCATGCACTCATAAATTAAGGTAACCTTAGTAGAGTGAGGTAACCTTAGTAGTGAGGTATTAACAAGATAGTCTTTCTTCCTAATTATAGGATAGCCTATGGATAATGGTCAAATTAATAGGATGTTAGCTTTCAGTACTGAAGTCTAGTGTGTGACGAGTTCAATGTTCTCAAGTGAAGAGATAGCGTGAAGAAAGGATCACAGTCATGATAAAATTGGAAATCACTTTTATTTCTTGAGTAAATATGGTTATATACAAGAGGATCTAAAACATGTCGAACTGCAAAGGATGGTTGCCTGCATAAGTTTCTCATGACAATCACAGTCGAAAGAAAAGAGATTAAATAATCTCATACAAATGGGGAAGCTTTTCTAGGGTGCAATGTAAACCCTATTTATTCCCTGTTTGGTATCAGAGATTCTGCCGTTCCCTATATGAGCAGACTTTACGAATCTCCCGAACTTAATCACTAGAAAGCTGGCTCTGGTCAAAAGATGTGAAAGCCTCCACAAGGTCAAAGCACCTATGTAAAAAAAATGTTGAAAAGCCTCAAGTCACAAAATTCTGGGCTTTTTATACTTGGGGGGTCAGTTATGGTCCCGCCAACTGTTTTTTTGGTCAGTTAAGATCTCAGTTACTTGAGAACTCCAGCTAAGGTTACAGTTAGTTTTTTTAGCTGAATCCTCATTCGCTGGCTGTTCTAATTCTGGAAACTCAGTGCAATCCTCTGGTCTCATTACCGCCACCTATTCAAATGAACTGTCAACATCCCAGACACTGTGTCGCCATGCTATTGTCGACAGTTCGAAACAGGAGGGATTTTCTGATCAATTGGTTTTGGTTCATGCTCTGAACAAAGGGGAGTCTTCATATTAGATTTGAATCCCATGACTGGCATGTATGTTAATAACTATTTGGTTTTGGTTTGGAGTGTTACATTGTACTTAATGCTGATCCAAAATTGTAGAAACATCCATGCTTTTAGGGGGAATTTGAACTCACAAACTCTGGTACCAAAGAGCAGCACCCTATCTATTAAACTATTGTTCAGCTTATAACTATTTGGATTTGGCTTTAAGGTCTTGGTTTAATTTTTTCTTGCAAAAGATTGATTCTAGTAGATTAAAGATCTGTAGTTTAAACCTTCCTGATTATAATAGCTACTGTGAATAATGGTATCAATTAAGTAAAAATAAAATAGATGTTTTATAGTCCCAAATTATCTATTTCCTCAGTTTAAGGAAAAGGGGGAGAAGAAAAACTAGATCAGAATTAAGACCATATAGTGAGGTTTTTGAATTGTATATTTTTGGTGAGTTTATGTATGAAGAATTTTAATTTTATAAATTTATCCAAAAAGTCCAAGTTGTGAGGTTATACAGGGTACCTAGGCCGAAGGCTGAATCCCCTGTGGCAAGATGTTAAATTCTTAACCAGGTGTCCTTCTTTTATTTGCAACAACATTAATTTAAATGTAAAAAATACTAAAAATAAGGGGCCCTAACAGTTATAATAAGATAAAGTTTAAAAAATGAAAAAATAAGAGTTAAATAAGATATAAACTGATAATTAGAAAGATCTACAACTTGTGCGTATAGTTAAGGAGAGAAGTTTAAAAAGAGAAAAGAAAGTTTAAGAGGGATAGGGAGTTTTTGTAGCGATGCAAGCATCATTTTTTAAAATTTTAATAATTTATTTATTTTTTTTTATCCAAAAAGTATGTAAAAAAAAGGGGGGGTACTAGGGTTCAAATATTAGTTCTGAGATGTCAGTTTGTTAAATTTTTTTAGAATTTGTTTTCTGATGTAAAATGGATAATATTTTTAAATAATTAAGTGTTATCTCTGTCTATCTTAAGTTTAATGTAAATTTTTGTTTGAATAAAGCAATATTTGATATTAACGCATTCATATTTTATACTTACTGCAGTTTTTATATCCCTTTTTAGAAATTCCTTTTCCCTTTAGTTTTTTTTTTTTTTTTCTAAATTTCTGAAAATGTCCTCATGTGTGTTTACTTTTGGTGAATCTTCAGTATGGGATCCAAAAGTTGTAAGAGAATATTTGGATATTCCCGAAGATCAGTTAAATATTCTCAGAAATTTACCAGGTAAATGTCAAAATACTATTTACTTAAAATATACTGTTTAACATCTTAATTTTTCTTTTCTTTCCATTAAGAAATTAAAAAAATTTTCTTGATTAGTAATAAAGTGCCAGTATTTTATTTATTTATTTTTAAATAAGGCAAGGTTTGGTTTCAGCAAAATTTAGGTCTGTTAAGGGACTCGTTCACAAAATATTTCTTAAAAACTGAGTCTTCATGAAATATTTTATCTTTAATATGAACCCTACAAAACATTTTTCTATAAAAATCTCATTTTTCACAAATATTTATTCTCTTAAAATTAACTTTTGAATAAATAAATGAATTGACTTGTAAAATCCTTGTAATTATGTACTACTCTGCAACATTTGTACATATATTATGTTTGTAATTATTTCATGAGATAAATGTTAGGAAATTCTTGTGTGATTACATACACTTTCAATGTATGTCCAGGGTTCCCATGGTCCTTAGAAGTCCTTAAGAACTCCTTAATTTTAGCTTTCATTTTTAAGGGCCCTTAAAACTACTTAATTTTTGTCAAAGGTCCTTAAATCTCCTTAGTTTTTAAATTCGAATGTGATCAATTTCTCTATCAACCATTGTCACATGATTTCCCAACAGTATTCTTATGGGACAGTTTTTTCTTAGTTGCTTATTATTTGACCAATAAATAATCTTTCGCATACTGAAAAGGTTTAAAGTATAAAGTCAGCTGCCCTTTCCTAATAGCTAACAGTCCTGCAGATTTTAATTAAATGAAGAATGGAGGTTGGGGAGTTTGTAGATATTTCATTTACTTATGGGAGTTTAATTTTCCTTGCATTGAATATAGTAGAAAAGTCTAAAACTTTCTTCTTTCCCAGGTAACGTCGGGTATAATCAGCTACTATATACATATATATATATATATATATATATATGTCAGAGTCATTTTTAAACCCTCTGAAAGTACTGTTTATAATATTGTTTTCATTCACAATTTATTTTTAGTTTGATCACTCAAAAAGCTTTAGATGTACATTTTTCAGAATTAGTTTTTGTCAAATAGATGTATCTTATGACTAATTTTTAGGCATTTTTAAAAACATAATTGTGAAAGATTGTAGGACATTTATTGAACATGCCTTATCTTATTCATAATCATTAAAATATGTTCCTCAGGAAATAGGGTTCATGTTGTTATGCTGTGTATTTCAAGTAGGTCCATATAAAATGATACTTTGGTCCTTAAAAAGTCCTTAATTTTTGTTCTAGAAAAACAGAAGGAACCCTGATGTCTTAGTATTTATAAAAGTTTAAAAAGGCTCTCTAGTAGACTGATTGTTTATTAAGTATAATAGTTATTGTTTTAAATTGGTTTATTTAAATTGCAAAATAACTAATTCTGACAATGCTAAAAGTAATTTTAAAACCATTCTCCTTTACCTTTCTGTGTTCTCTAAAAGCAGTTTTTCTCCTTGACTTTAAAATAATACCTTAACTGATATGATCTGCTCTGGACTGTGCAAAATGTTTTCTCAGTGCAATGCAAGTCTTCAAACTACTGCCCCTTAAATGTTTTCATATTGCTGTTTATGCCACCCGTTACAGTGCTGCCTCACACAGCTACCTGTTTGCATTAGAACAAGATCATTAATCTTAAAATAACTGGTTAAAACTGGGTAAGCTACTTTGATAACACACTGCAGGAAGATACTGAAAAAAGACAAAAATCATTTGCATGTCCGACAAAACTCGGGTGACTAAATAAATGCCCCTGACGACTAGCAATTGTACTGACCCTTCCTGTTTCAACATCTTCCTGTGAAAGAGGTTTCAGTACGATGAATTTCATCAAAAACAAACTACCTTCAAATTTAAGGAGAGAATCTTTAAATAGCTTAATGTTTATACACTGAAATGGAATTCTGTCCTAAGAAGTCAGTTGATAGATGGTATTTCAGAGCAAAAACTCAAAGACACTGTTAATGTTACTAATTTCTTTTAAGATTTATAGTTACATTACCTGATATTAATTTCTGTTGCATAATTTAATAAAGATTTTCCTTGTCCTTGTTCTGTTGTAGAAAAAACCCTATTTGAATATGAGTGGCCGATGTTTCATTCTGCAGTGAATGTGTTAAAGACATTAAGTTGAAGAAAGAACTTGTGCCATCGGCTCCTAAGAATTTTTTCTGGCTCCTAAGATTTTACAACTTTTGTCAGTCTCTGATAATTTGTGATTTTGAGGGTAGAAATGCTTAGGGATAATTGTCATTGAGTCTTTGAGACTGCAAAACAACAGTTAAACTTTTGATGTTGGTTATATCATAGAATCTAATGTCTTCTAAATTGGCTCAACCACTTATCTAGTAATGATAAATTCCACTATAATAGACAGTATTATAACTAATGGTAAGAAAAAGTACTATATATGATATAATTCCAAATATAAGACAGTCTGTGCATAAGCCGAGAGTGTGATTTTTCTTCAAAAAGATACCCCAAATTCAAAAACCCGTATATAAGCCGAAATAACATTCTGTAATGTTCAAATATGTTGCCAAGCAGGTAAAATGGGAGAAATGTTTTCCCAATCAAATTACTGTAAAATAAAATGCTAGACAACATAGCCCCCAGTTTGAGAGTCGCAGCTCTAGATGTATATGGCCTTTTTTTTTTATTATTATTATTTTTAAACTTAGATGCCAATAACAATAGTTTCAACTCTGGTAACCCAACCTGATTTTTTTTTTTTTTTTTTTAAACAAAAGTTCTGAAATTTTCTTTTAATTTTTGCCATTATATTTTTTCTTGTTATTTTATGCCTTTAAAAAGTTTTGTTTAGTTTTGGGGGTTTGGCAGTATTTTGTCACCAATGGCAAAACATGTTGCCAAGAAAGACATATACTCTTCAATGGATCCATGTACAAGTCGATCAATTTAGGTTTATGAAAAGGCCAAAAACTTTTGGCTTATACACAGAAATATACAGTAAGTGTAAGTGTTCCATCTAAAACATCATGATACTCCTTTTAAATCAATTTAAAAAATGTTGCTTATATGCTACATGTATAATAAGGTGTGTGTCTGCAGCTTTCTTTTCTGATGACCGCATGCCTCATTTCTGTACCTGCTCGCCTATTGTTACTGGAGTAGGTATTGTGGGTTTGCTGATAGCTTATCTTGCCGACAATTAATTACTACAGTGACAAAATCCTAGACTATATATTTATTAATTACAAATTTGTTGAACATATGTACATTGAACATCGTCCCTGAAGCAGAATGTGCCAAAAAGTGCGACACGTCGCAGAACAACTGGCTCTGCTACAGAACAATCGCGGCTTGAGGAAAAACTTTTTTCCTTAATATATATTTATATATATATGGATAGTTTTCCGTAAGTAGGAAAGAATTGCAGAAGGGGGAGTACAAGTTGAAGTGGCAGTTCCAAGCTTTATAAGAACAGTGAGAAAAATTAAATTTATGACAAAATATTTTTAAAGGAAACTACAAATTTGAAAGTACTAAGGTTTACTTGGAATTTCCGGTGTTCTACCAAATTTGCAGGCAATAACCCTTTGGGAGAGTTGTCATTTCTTTGTCTTCCCTATACCCTACCAGTGTGATAGATAGCTCGCAATCCGCCTATCCTAAACACTTCCCTTGTATTAATGTTTGGGCTAAGTTATCAGTCCTATTTTTATCAATGTAAGCGGTATCTCAAAATATCTTGCATCAAAAGTAATTGACAGGACAGTGAATGCTATGTTAATGCCTTGATTTTAATACAAATATTTTTCTAAATTTCAGGTAGCACTGTTTTATTTAATATTTTTAGTTATGCATATTGGTAAAGATGAAAATGTACCACAATAGGAATTATATTGTGGGAGAGTAAATATATAATAAAATAAATGTATTTCCTGCAGAACATTTTTGATTATCAGAAAGCCTGTTGCAGAACATTGAAAAGTATTCTGCAGTGGGGAATATCGTTAACCACAAAACATGAATGAAAAATAACCCCCGAGAATAACCAAATAGTGCCAAGCGGAAAGCACTTCTCGGTTTCAGCTCTCCTTCACGAATGTCTGTTCTATGTCATTCCGAGCAGGCATCTCCTTCACTGCTGTTTGCGAGGGCCTGGGTGGATCCTCCCCCCTCTTCTTGGTCAGGCTTTCGCCTCCATGGGAAAATGTCCTTCTCCTCAACTGGCTTGGATGGGGGTGGCATCCTTCCCCCTCCTGGTGAACTTTCACTTCCCTGGAATAGGGCTTGTTTACCCTCTCTCGATGTGTCCGTTTTCGATCCTTAGCGTTGTAAAAAAAATGCAGGTGTCCATGTAACAGAAACTTGAATCTAGTATTACATTATACCTACCCTCAAAAGACTAAATTTTAAAACTTAAAAGATATACTGTTTTATTATTATTATTATTATTATTATTATTTTTATTACTGAACAAAAGAATAGATGCAGTTCAAGAGAGCATACTTGCCATATTAGTTAATAAAATGAACTGTGCTTATCTGTATTTAAAGAAGTAATTCTGGTAATAATGTGCTTTTATTTATTCATTATTTCAGAATAGAATTTAATCTTTTTAATTGTATTTATCATATTTTCTTATCTTAAAAATATTTAAAAAAATTATTTTTATAGAATTGATTAAAATCTAACTCTCACTTCAAAATTGTCATTCATTACTACTTGTTTATCCACCTCTTTTTTATGTATAAGCAGTGATTTATTTTGGCCTAACAAACACCTGAAATATAAAGCACAATATAAAATAAATATTTTCCATATTGCAAAGAATCACACAGTTACTCCTAGATGGTAGATGACTGAATGGTAGATCTCTGCTATTTGGTATCAGAATTTGCAGGTTTGAATCCTGTTAATAGCATGGGTATATGTAGCCATTAGAAATCAACTTTAAGCAGTAGGTCCCGATTTCATTAGCTTTTGTGTAGCAAAACAGTAGACTATAGTGCTCAAAACAAGCAAGGCAACAAAATTGATTGTGTGGAATAGTGTTCACAAAAATCCTAAAATTTAAATTAAAAATAAATATGCCAAATAAAAATAGATAAAATTAAATAACTAAAATAAATCCTATCTATTCCTGATCAATTTACTTGTCTTAAACATCCCCGGCGTCAATCTAAAATTACTGTACAAAATATTATCAATATTGATTGAACTACAGTGGACTCCACTTAATGTGATCTGTTTGGGACACTGTGATTTTGATAACAATAAACGATAGGCAAAATTAGGTAAATTTACCCCCCCCCTTTAATTTTCATGTACTAAATTTCAAAATAAAATGAAAAAACTCACCTTATATTTACGTACTATATATTACCCTTTAAAACATAAGAATTATATACATAATTAAAAAAATTGATCAATTATTGACTGTCTATAATTTTTTCTGAGAAGTTCACTGATAAATTGTTCATAATCGTAATGTTTTTTAAAGTCATCAGAGCAGTGTTGTACTTCACGTTTCAACACATTCAATTCAATTCAGAGGCTGAGAAATGTTTAACTGCGCTGACTCATTTTTGGTAACCTGTCATAACGATTTAAAATTTTGATCTTTTGTTTTAACATTAAATCATTTCTCTTTCTGGCTTCTATATCGACAAGCTGCATGTAAGCGTACAAGGCATAATTTGTGAAGGCACTTCTTCTCAGTTCCTATAAGAATGTTTTTCCTTCTTCTTATTTGACAACCACTGACCACTAGCAGGGTGTGCGTATTTCTGAAAAATTCCAGGAACGTGTAATTTCCCACTCCTTTGATCATTCCCCATTTTCCTAGGTGGAAGAGGGAGAATTCTCGTTAAATTAAAACAGCAGCGAAGGGAAAGTATATATTGGGTTCCATCTAAATACATTAGGAATATTCCTTTGACAGTTAAAATGAGGTTCGAAACTGATAGCATTAACTGATGTAACAATTACACAAAGCGATAATTTTAACATACAAATAAATAGAAAAAATCGGGACCAAGTGATTTCAATAACAATAACCGCAATCACATTAAATAGAGTTCACTGTACTTACAAAAGCATAGAAACAAGACATACATTCAGAGGACTTTATAGAGATTTCTAATATAATGCCATTCATTTTCTATGATGCTTTTCATTAAACAATATTAACAGTACAATGTAGGCCAATGTTAAGCTATAAAAAGTTGTGAAAATGTTACCAAAATTTGGCAATAGTTACAAAGAACTGTACATGGTAACTAAACTTCCATTTAAGCAATTGGTTTGGCACAATTCTCATTATGTCTATATTCATATTAAGCTTTTAAAATAGGATTTTTTTCTACAGTTTTATATCTTAATGCAAAAGCTATCTAAAAAGCACTCTGTGAGTAATTTTATCTGCACATACATTCAGGGTTGACATGATTTAAATCAGTTGATAAAAAAAAAAAATCATTGATTTAAATCTTTTTTTTTTTTTTTCACTTCTTTTAAAACCTGTATTCCAAAGACAGGAGAATTGGGAATCAGTTAGCACAGTAATACCAAATAAGTGTAAATAGATAGTACATGTTTTCCAAGAATTTAGGGGTTGTTATCAGAAAGTATGTAATAGGGGTAGTACAATGATTGATTATGACTGGTGAAAATCATTTTATGTAATGGGAGATAAAGTGAATATTATAGAGTTTGAAATCCAGTTTGTGTACCAAATAACAACAGTCGTGGCTTCATCTGCTGGAATGGAAAGACAATTTTCTTCTTTTGGCATTGTTCATTCTAGCCTTCATAACCAAATTAGGAATCAAAGCTAGTGTTTTTATTGATACAATTAAATCCATAATTCGGTGCTTAAAAAATGTTGAAATAATTATGATTTTTTTTTAATAATTAGTTTGCATTAAAAGAGTATTTAATTTGTTATTTAAATTTACATCTTATTTAGTTTCCACTATCCAATTACAAAATAATGGAATGTATTTAGATTAAAATTTATGTATTTAATTTTAGATAATCAGTGTGTAGAATATACTAGATAGATAAGATATTACTTCTTATAACAAACTATTCTATGTATATTGCAAAAAAAAAAAATAAAAACAACAATTAAAATTAGTATTCAGAAATTTTTTTTAAAAAAAATCCGATTTAAATAAAAAAAATCTGATTTAAATCAAATAAATCTGATTTTTTTCCAACCCTGCATACATTACTGTTTGTTAAATTATTAGTTAACTGAAATTTTTTGCACATGGTTAAATATGAAAATAACACTGGTATACTGTTACCTGCTGTTGACCAACAATGTTAATATGCTACTGGATAGGATTGAAGATAAAGGTTTAATATTCATTTTGTTATTTTGGTATTATTAAAGAATTTCAGTCTGAAATTTGGTGCTCTTATGGAAAACCATGTGGATTTGAATTAAAAAAATATATACATGCAAACAAACAGCTATTTTCTTTATGTATACATTATTTTTTCTTGTACTTTTATTTTTACTTACCTAGTTAATTTTTATTTATAGAGTGTTAATTGAAGTGCATGCTAGTTAGAAATATAGGACCATTCTGTGGTTTGCCTCTACCCTAAATTGTCAATTCATTGAAAATTTTCAATCTTTTATGTTTTATAGTTCATAAATTTAGATTCCAAAAATGACAGATATGAACAACATGCAAGAGTAGGCAATTCTATATTAAATTTAACCAATTCCTCCAACTTGAGTTAGAATTTTCTCAAATGTTGTACAAACACATTAGATGAAAAATGTAAAGTTTCATTATTAATCAATGCTTTATTTAAGAGTTATGGAAGAGGGTTAAATTAATATATATGTAATATGGGCAATACTCAATCAAATCACGACACAGTTTATTTCTGGTAAGAAACATGAAATCCATACAACAGGCATACACTTTTCAAGTAAGGATCACAATTGATAAAATATACCCATGTTTAAAGAGAATGCGCTAACTATTGGCTAAAGTTGTACAGACAGAGGCTGAATTAAGTCTATAGTGTGTCTGGAGGGAAAAATCGGAATTACTGCACAAACTCCGAGCGTACTTTATAAACAAAAGTTAAATTAATATTAAAATACGTATATAAGGGATTTTAATATTACATATATATATATATTTCAGAATAGTAAATTCTGAATAACTAAAGAAAATGTCTCAAATTTAAGCTCTCTAAATCAAAAAGTCCTCAAATTAAGGTCAATTAAAAATTATAAAACTATACAATTGAAACTGAAAATTTTCAAACTCAAGTGAATTATTAAAAAATATGGAAACTTCACAGTTTTCAGTTCAGATATAAGTATAATAAACAGGCAAGAAACCATTAACATTTAAAGCATTAAAACATCAAAAGTTTTTTTTTTTTTTTTTTATTGGATGTGTAGCTTGTATATTCCTATTCCCTTTATCTTTAGTTTTATTAAAATTTAGAATTTATATGTTCTGAGAGAAATTGTGCTTTTATACATGATTGCTATAACATATCCCTGGTAAACATACTGAATTGAAATTTCACCAAAATATTTTATCCATTTCCAATAACATTTTCCAGTTATGAGTTAAAATAAATCTTTTTTATTTATCTATAACCTTTATATATATTTTTGTTTTATTTTAATTCAACATGAGTTTCTATTAAAATTCTAAGTATATTGCCTGAAAGTAAAAAAAGATACTGTTAGTGAACAAAATCAGTTTTCCCATGTTGTTATTATCTGAGATAAATTTAAATAAAAATTAAGTATCTGCTGTTGCTGCATTATACATTCATGGTTTCCGCGCACCTGGAAAGTCATGGAAAATCATGGATTTAGACAATGGATTAATTTTGTCATGGAAAGTCATGATTTTTCAAATAAAATGAGTAAAAGTCATGGATCCGCTAAACTACGAATTAAAAAAATGCATTGAATTGTTTAATTCTATTTTTACTTGTCATTTGGCTGAAATTACTGAGTTTGGTATTTATGTATTATCCTATTGACCCTATTTCCAAGTAAAATTTGTTCACCAAAGAAACTCAAAGCAAGAAAGCTTAATGGGTGGGTAAATGTATATTATTCTGGTTTTTTCTTAAATTGTAAATTAAAATTTTATTAATATAATAATAATTATTTTTTAATAAAAATTAGTTAAGATTTTTGCACAAAATATAAGTTTATCTCTAGGGATATTGTATGTAAACATTATAGGGTTATATTTGGCTATTATTCATGGTCACCTGGATAATACCAAAGTACCCTGAATTCAAATTGGAAACATTTTGATTGAAAAATTGCTATATGATTAAACTTAGGTATGTAGATACAACAATTTATTTTTATGTGAGTTTATTAACACTTATAAAGTAAGTTTATAGTTTTTTTATGTTAAAATTCCTGTAATTTCTCTAAAAGCATATATTTTATTTGTATGTACATCAGAAGTTTTATTCATATATACTTTAACGAAAGCTTTTTAAAGTTATGGAAAATGATCTGCTAAATCAGGGAAAGTCATGAAAAGTCATGGATTTGAAAAATTTTATTTCGGCAGATACCCTCATAGTAATTGGCTTTCTTTCAGGTTCTTTGTAATTTTATATATTTAATTTCAGAGCATTTTTATTTTTTGTTTTTCAGAATGGTCAAAAAGCAGACATGATAATGCTTCCAGAATAGAAAAGAGTACTTGTGAAAGTTCTCAGTCTAGCCAACCTATTTCTGATGTTACTTTAGAGAGAAATGAGAAATTAGTCACACAAAATAGAGCCTTGTTTGATAACAGTTTTGAGATTCGAACAAGTATTCTTGAAGGATATAAGTTGAAATCATCGAAGTTATTTCGAAGTCACTCATTATTTGAAATAGATAGTATCAGCAATAGATCATTTTATAGTGATCATTTGAGAAGTACTTTGTCAGTTCCTAATATATGCCAGTTTGCAGAAAATTTGCATCCAAAAGCTATTACTTCAGAATTGAAGAAAAGATATTCCTCTGACAGAAATTTATCAGCACTTAATATAAATTTGCCTGCTAAAGAGAGTGAAAAAGATTACCTAACAGAAGAAAGTAATACAGATACATTAGAATCAGAAAAAAATAGAGAGAAAATTTGTAGTGAAACATTAAACATGGAAGTGGATGCTCAGTTACCTATTTCTGTACCTAATATTAAAGATCAGGTTGAAAACAATGAAACAAATATCAGAATATTAAGTGAAAATAAAGTAGTATCTCCAAATCATGCTTCCGATTCTCCAAATAAAGAAAATTCCAATAAATTTCAGAATGGTATTTCTGGTGTAAACATACAGGCTGCTTTATTAACTACTGCTGTTGATGTCAATTTATGTGGAAAAAATATGGATATTGTCATAGAAAATAGGCTTAGCAAAAGTTCCAAACAAGAAGAAAGTGAAACGAGTAGTAGAGTAATGAAATCTGGGAGTTCAAATTCTTGTGGGATGAATGAACCAGTGTTAGATAGTAGTGAAAAAATCCATACTAATGCTGACATTACAAAGGAGAACAAAGAAGGTGAAACAAACATGAATTTAGAGGCACCAGATAAAGCAAATAAGATATTTAATCATACTTCTGAGTCAAATATTTCAAAAGAGTTATCTCCTTTAAATGCAAATTTAGTTTCTTCAAATGAACCAGCAGTTAAAATTTCTACTAATTCTAACCTTTCAAAAGTTATTGTTGAAAATGACCAGAATATTATTCCTACAGGTGTTAATGATAATAAGCCTTTTGCTGACACACTTTCTGTTAAACGTAAATTAGAATCTAAAAGCAGGACCAAAAAGCGAAGAAAGCATGGTTCTGAAGAAAGAAGTTTAAAGAGAGCTGGTGATATATGTTATTCTGCTGAAAATATTAAAACTATGTTAAATATTATGAAGAAGTTCATATAGGCATTTATGGATATATTTTGCCTTTTACTCCTTTGTACAATTTTTACTATAAATTTTATCTTTCTTAACTATCTGTAAAATATACATTTCATCATTTATTAAAAGTTTTTAAAAACATTTTGCTTGTTGCTTCTCCATGTCAGTAATATTCAAAATGATATTCCTGTTTAGGATATTAACGCAGTTATCTTATTTATGTTTACTAGAATAAACGGGTTATGAAAATTTTGTTTTTCTCTAACAGTTGCCACTTTATGCATAACCAACATTTTATAGCTAGGGTTTTTTTTAACTTGTCAACTATTTTGAAATTTTAAACATATTTAGTCATAGTTGACAAAGAAATTAATAATTATGTTAAGCTTTGACAGTATAAATATCAAGGGTTATTAAGAAGTTTAAGATTAGTCCTGGTATTGTCACATCTGCCAACTTTTATGCATTAAGAATAAAAATTATTCATTTTAAACTTTTTATGCTTTTATGCCCAGTTTTTTTTCTCAATTTCAAATGTCTCTTGAAGTTACCTTCAAATTTAATCATTTTAACTTTTTGTGTGTCAGTTTAAATTTTGTAATTTATTTTTAACTATCTTCCTGACTAGCTAGAGATCTGAAATTTTACACATAGGTTCATTTTTGGTGTCAGTATTAAAGTTTTATTATATTATGAGTATTTTAAAAATTTTGGTATAGTTGTGATTTTTCATATAGAGTTTAATTAAGTTTATTAAATTGGTCATTTTTTTTATTTTAGTGCACAATAATAAATAATTTTGTATAGTAAAGCTTTAATAATTGATTCAAACATTTTACAGTTTATCTTTTTGAAAATGCAAAGACTATACTTAATAAAGAAAAAATGTGCAAAATTTCAAATGTCTGCTAATTGATTTAATGTTATGTGAAAAACTATAGATAAAAATTGACTACAAAATTTGAAATTAAAGAATTTGTAAATAAAGTATTTTCTTTAAAATTCACTTTTAACTAACAAAAAAGCGATTAAAAATGCACTAAAAAGTAAAAAAATAATTTTTAAAACAACACATAAAAGAGTGATTTTTAAAGAATATACTTTATTTACAAATTCTTTAATTTTAAATTTTATAGTCAAGTTTTATTTATAGTTTTTCACATAACATTAAATCAGTTAGTAGACATTTGAAATTTTGCACATTTTTTCTTTATTAAGTATAGACTTTTCATTTTCAAAAAGATAAACTGTAAAATGTTTGAATCGATTATTAAAGCTTTACCATACAAAAAAAAAATAAAAATAATAATAATAATAATTTTTAAAACAACACATAAAAGAGGCCGATTAGTTAGGGCGCTAATCGTCGGTACCAGAGTTCGTGGATTCGAATCTCACTATGGCATGGATGTTCGTAGCTGTTCGGAATCGGCTTTAAGCAGTAGGTCCCGGTCTCATTAACCCTCATGTGCAAAACAGTAGACCGTAGCGCTCCAAACTAAACCAAACCAAACACATAAAAGAGAAATTGTGTGAAATGCTTCTATATAAAAATTTTAATGTATTGATATAGAGAAATTGCCTTAGGAGCTTCTATAGAATGAGGACCAGGTGTTATAAGTTATGCAATTAAAAACGTAGGGTATATTTGGTTTGGTTTGGCATGCTATGGTCTACTTTTTTTTGCAACACAAGGGGTAATGAGACCGGGACCTACTGCTTAATGCCGATTCTAAATGTCTATGAACACCCATGCCAGAGTGGGATTCGAACCCATGAACTCTGGTTTTGAAAATTAAAACACTAACTGTTCAGCTAGCAACAAAAGTTGTAGAAAAAGAAAAGTTTTGGTCAATATTATTGTGATTACTATCAGTTTATATTCTATCTAAAAAATCATGGGGCACATTTAGAATCAGTGTCAAAGTAACATGTTTTCAATACATATATAACTGTATAATGGAATATTTATATTAAAATATTAATAGGATATTTAATTGTTATATGATGAGTGCCCCATGCTTTTATTTTTAGTCACATAACACATTATAACAATTGGCTCTTATCCTATAGAAGCTCCTTGTGCAATTTTTCTATCAGCACATTACAATTTTTATATATTACCATTTTAGATAATTTTTTTTTCATGCACCGTTTTAAAATTATTTTTTACTTTTTAATGCATTTTTTAAGTTTTTTTGGGAAAAGCGATTGTTTTTTAAAGTATGTTCTTATTTTATTATCTCCAGTCATTCACTACAATTGTCAATTGTATAAATGTTATTAGTGAAAATTAAACATTAGAATAGCCTACCAGAAATTAATTTGGCATTAAGTTTGATTTTGCATTAATTGTAAATTTTTTTTTCATCATTCAAGATGTTGACAGATAAAATATCAAAATTTAAGTAGTCTCATACTTGTTCTGACTTTTTTAGTTTAGTCTAATATTTTTAATCATGAAATTTTAAATTGTAAAATCTTAAGCCCTAAAAGAGCAAGTTTTTTACTAAAAATTATTTCTAATTATTTACGATATTTTAAAATGCATTACTTACATTGAAATATTTTTCAATAAAAGATGTTCTGTTTATGAATGGATGTAAAAATTGAAGAAATGTTTCTTACATGCTATTTTGCACTATTTTCCAAGTTTGGCAGACATGTATTAAAAATTAGGTCTTACATTGTGAAAATTATATTTTTCTATTTAATTAAGCATACAGTAAACCAACCAAGCCAAAAAGAGATGAAATTAATGTATGATTTTTTTTTTACATAAGATCTTCTGAGAACTCTCATTTTTTCACTTAATAACAGTAATAGTAAAAACCTATTACTTTTGAGATTTTAAGGTATTTTCCCCTATAAACTAAGTTATATTTCTGTTTCTTTTTTTAGCTTTTTTTTCTAATCATCTGACTTTTATTATAATCACCTGGTTTTCAGTAATGTGGAAAAATCCTGTATTTTAAAGAATTAAGGAAAGAAATTTGTAGCCGGTTAAGATGTAGACTGTAAGTCAGGGATGGGTAAACTATGGCCCGCGGGCCAACTGCAACCCACCGGAAGGTTTTATCTGGCCTGCGGATAGAATTTTAAGTTGTCAGTCCGAGACAAATTAAAAGAGATATATATACATTATATATCCATCTCCTTTTCTACTTTGCTTAAATATTATATCCTAAATTTATTATCTCACTCCCAGAAAGTTGGCGGTATATTTGCTTCTTATATGTGAACAAGTGTTTTCAACTTTGAACCTAAGAAACAATAATTTCAGAAGTAGACTGACTGATGAGTATTATCTCCTTAACATATTTAAACCGTAACACTGAGCCGTAGTAGATCAGTCGGCAAAGGCAACAATCTCGTAACTAAGAGGTTGCAGGTTCAGAACCCGAGCCAGCCTAAGATCCCGCCTGGAGCACATAAAATAGGTTCATGGTCACAATGTCCTTCGTGTTCTCAATTAATACCTCTGGGTTATCTGCTTGGTCTCTGCTTCAAAATTATGAGGACCCACTCGAGTATAAGTCGTATTTTCACCTTTTTGGTGCTCTTTGAAACAAAAGGCACACCCCTTCACCTTAAATTGAGTAGCCTTCGGCTCATATCGGGCTTGGTTTGACCAAGTGGCATAAGACAACAAAAACAAACTGTTATACTTGTATATTGTTTTTAAAATTTTAGAAAAATTTATCTTGGCCCACCAAATTTATTTTCTTTTGATTTTTGGCCTGCGACTGAAAAAGTTTACCTATCCCTGCTGTAAATCCTCTGGAGGTTGTCAACAAAACTTATATGAATGATCACAAACTGTAGTGATGAATTCAGAGCTGATTTTAAATATAGCAAAAAATAAAGTAGTGAAAATTCAAAATCATTTTCCACAAATATTAGATCTTTACCCAGAATCATATTTAATAAAAGGTTAAATTCTTATGAGCCAAATCAAAACTTTGAAACTGCCATGTTTGGTATCTTTAAGCAATTTTTCATTATTTCTCTTTTTAACCTTGTAATTTCATTGTAAAAATGTACATATAATTTGATCCAGTAGAAACACTTCCCTAATAGTCATCAGTACCAAAAAAGTTCTTGTAAAAATTATCTTTTAACACACTATATGCAGAACATGTACTAGTACGTTTTCTGATGATTGATACTTGAGTGCAAGTCATGTACTAGTATGGGTTAGTGTAACAACATGGTTTGTTTGCGGGTACAAAAATAATGATATATACAGAAAACGAAGCCAAATGTTCTTACCTACTACATAGATTCTGGAATGTAAAAATGTTACAATGTTATATAACATAATTCGAAAAAATTAAAACTATATACTACTATTTCTATTTGATTTTTCATATTTAAGATACTGTTATAAATTTATCCACTAAAAAATATATTTTTTGTTTACAAAGATCTTATGGTTGTTATTAATATATTTCTATTTATATATTTGTTTACATATTTCAATATAAAAAGTTGGTTAAAAAATTAAATAATTTTCGATCTATTGAGATGTAACTGAATAATTAAATTTATGCACAAAGTGACTGCTCCTGGTACAATTTCACTGTAAAATGTACCAGTATAATGTGTTAAGGACGTTTTTAAAAATTGTGTCTCCCAGGTAGTCCTTTATCAAAAGAGTGACTTTACCATAATACAAGTCTACCACCACTGTTTTGCAGGTAAAACTTTTCATTAGTATTCAAATGAAGATAATAAAATCGTTTTACATGACCCAAGTTGGAATTACATGACAGAATTGAGACAGAACCAGGAAATATGAAAATATTAAAAACCTGGTAAAGTCACAAAATGAGCTAATTTGGAAACTTAATACCTAATTACTACCTAATAATATACCTAATTAATAGCTTAAGTAGTAGGAAACTACCTTAGCTATTTTGACTTGCTGTCCCAGCAATTGTTCCTGCCTGAAGTGAACCAATGGGAGGTTTCAATCTGTTGCCAAATTGGTTTTGCAATACTGTAACTCTCTAGGGTCTGAACAAATATATTCTGACATCAATATTCAAATTGAAATGATGAAATTTGGTCGAATATTTTTAAATATTACACATTGCTGATGAATAGTTTTAATGGCTGAATAATAAAAAACGTCATTATTAAAATTTGATATATATATTTAATAATTTAAATGAAAAGTCAAAGTTGCATTAAAAAGAAAAAACAAATTTTGTATGCACTTTTTACAGCATCACACTTGGGATTTGGTTAATCTGTTATCACTATCTATTAAGAACACAAAACTGTTTATTTTACAGGTCAATAATGGAGGGAATGAGTGAGTAAATGGCATCCAAATTATGCAAGTCAACCCTGATGCAAAAGAGGGAATTGAGTTGTAAAAAACTGATAAATTTTATAACAAGAAAAATGACTTTTTAGAAAGACAGAGTCCCATCACATCCTTAGTGCAGAGAAGGATCTATTTAACCCTTTCGCGACGGGAAGCGCAAACGCGTGCTTATCTCTGAGGCCGGCAGTCACTTTCGCGAGTGAGTATCCTGGGCCGGAGGTTTTTTTGCTATTAAGCCTAATTCATGAAATTAACGAAATAGCAACGCGTTATTTAACAATGCTGCTTAAAGTATTTAAACGGAATGTGATTTATATTATATGTTTGTAGATACTTTATTTACTTAAGCTATTTCTTACTTAAATATATATTTTACACTTTACTTTTTTTTTATTTTGTACTGAGTATTTAATGACTTTTAATATTGCAAAACTGAATACTATGTTATTTAGACTTTTTTGTACGAAAAATTTTAAAAACTTGGATCTACAAACAATCCTACGTAACAATCCTTGCACTCGTAGTAACGCATTTGCCGTTTTGGAGGATTTTTCCGGAATGTGAAAAAATGAAACATCGTCAATTTCTTTGTCAGAAATGTCCTCCTCATCATTAGAATCACTAGATCTATTATGAACGTAAAGAACAATCAGAATATATTTTAGTGTCACTATTACTAATATCCTAGTCTGTTTCAGAATCAAAATCTGAAATATTTTGCGTCATTTCATCTATTTCAAGATCAGTCAAACATTTTCGACACTTTGAAAATCTAACAATAAAAAAAGAAAGAACAAATCAAGTCTGTCAGATCTAATTCTGTACTAAAAACTGGATTGTAAACGGAAATACACAACGCTTTAGCAAAAATAAAACACCCCTGCTTATATAAACAAACACCACGTGCAAATTTAAAGAGCAGTCATAAAACATGTCAATCGGAAACATTCCTTTCCCTCGTGTTTATATAAACAAAAACCACTTGTATGTGTATCATACTACTCTCCTACTGAGTACAAGGTCAAATCTGCATGTATCTAAATCCATATGGACACACAATGCCATCTTGTGTCAAAACTTATAGTTTTAAAACGTTCCACAACGCTGGCACACATATGTGACAGTCGGGGGTGAACGAGAAAAAGCTCTGGCACGCCAGTGTGATGGCCGGGAAGTAAGCGTGTTTCTTACTGGCACGTATATGTGACAGTAGGCGCGAAAGGGTTAAAGATTAAAAGAATAAACTAGCTTGACTAAATTTTCACGACACAAACATTTCATTTTTGGAGCCTATAGTTTTAAGAAGAGATGCACTGAAATATATCTTTATTACTATTAACAACAACTAAAAAATTAATTTCTAAAATTTTAAAGATAGTTTAACGAATAAAATATCTTGAAAACAATTTATCTAATGATTTTTATTTTCTACTTCTGGTAAGGACATTATAGAAAACCTGTTTACAGTCCTTAAGAACTCCTTAATTTTAGCTGTTATTTTTAAGGGCCCTTAAAACTACTTAATTTTTGTCAAAGGTCCTAAATTTTTAAATTGGAATGAGATCAATTTCTTCATCAATGTGATCCACCATCGTCACATGATTTCCTATCAATTTTTTCTTAGTTACTTATTTGACCAATAAATAATTTTTCACATACTGAAAAGGTTTAAAGTATAAAGTCAGCTGCCTTCCTAACAGCCCTGCAGATTTTAATTAAATGGAGGGAGTTTGTAGATAATTCAGTAACTTATAGTAGTTTAATTTTCCTTGCATTGAATGTAATAGAAAAGTCTAAAACTTTCTTCTTTCCAGGCAACGTTGTGTATAATCAGCTAGTATATACATATATATATATATATATATATATATATGTCATTTTTAATCCCTCAGAAAGTACTGTTTGTAATGTATTTTATTCACAATTTATTTCTAGTTTGATCACTCAAAAAGCTTTAGATATACATTTTTCAAAATTAGTTTTTGTCAGATAGATATATCTTATTACTAATTTTTATTCATTTTTTAAAACCTTATTGTAAATATTGTAAGGCATTTATTGAATAAGTCTTGTCTGGTTCATGATCATTAAAATAGGTTCCTCAGGAAATAGGGTTTATGTCATTGTGCCGTGTATTTCAAGTAGGTCCTTAGAAAGTCCTTAAAAAGTTCTTAATTTTTGTTCTGGAAAAAGAGTTGGAATCCTGATAAATGTCCCTTTCACAAGCTTAATTTGTATTCACCTTGTGAAAGAAGGTTCTAACAGTGTATAAGAAAAAGTAAACTCTTATATTCAAAATAATTTATTATAAAAATAACAAAATGTAGTATAAAATATTTAAACACCACATCAAAGCATTCAAAATTACTATACAAAATATTACATCTTATAATAAATCTTCCATTCTTTGGTTTTAAACCATCACAATACTGTGTTGTTCACAAGTGGTTACAATAATATTCAACAAAGAATGAAGGAATACATGTTACAAAGATAACCATCTTAAAGCAAATTAGCTGATATACACTATTAAGTAGGTGAAGGGGCTTATAGCTAGGAGACTGGGGTAGATAAGACTGATACCATGGATGTTGTCATTTGGAATGAACTTTAATCCTTAATTTGGCTGTCTGGCCGCTATACTGGATATGTATATTTATAACTACTATATAACACAATTGTCAGTGTTCGCCACAGCGGACATTATCTCAAAAGTGGAAAATGATATATTTTTTTGTTTATTTTACAGAGATCTTTATGTCTATACAGACATGGCAAAATAACAGAAATTAAAAATATTTGAAAAGACATCTTGTCAAATTAAGGGTTAAGTATTAGATGATGATCAAAATTAGCCCTTGTAGACAAAAACCTGGATCTTATTACTTTCAACTATCAAAAGACTTGGGCTGCTACTCTGTTGAAGACAAGATAATTGATATCTTTTAGATACTATCAATGTCATAAAGTTATTATGACATTAATTGAGAGCCATGTCACTCAACTAAGGCTCTTATAAAGGTATTTATAGAGCTCTAAAACAGTAGTTTTTAAACTTTTCTTTTTGTGTGGAACACCATGATCCCAGGACATTCAAGTTGAGAACCATGGATGTAGAGGATTGGTCACAGGCCAATATTAATTCTCAGCATCCCTTGTCAGTGACAGATTTGGTTTATGGTCTACTTTTTGCAACACAAGGGCTAATGAGACTGGGACCTATAGCTTAAAGCCGATTCCAAACAGCTGCGAACATCCATGCCTCTGTGGGATTCAAACCCACAAACTCTGGTACCGCAGGACAGCACTCTAACCATTGGCCATCGTTCAGTGTGTGGTAAGGGAAGATAATTTTCACTTTTTAGTATCTTAAAGCATTCTTTGATAATTTTACAAAATTTAGCCACTTTTCTTGATTATTGCTGCAGCACATAGTTTGATAACCATGACTTTAGAGTACCAAACTTGGCTTCTTACAGAGAAGTTTTCCATACCACCAGGTACTTTGTAAAACCAGTTACCTGGAGTTCTTAAGATGGCATAGGAAATCAAGGAAAATAACCATACAACCAAAATAAAGTAGCAGCCTAAGTTGATTATCTTGTACATTAAAATGAGACCTGTTGTATTTCATAATACATAACATCAAATTCCATGAAGTAAACTTGAGTGAATTTGATCTTTTATAACCTATACATTGCTTTAACAATAAAATAGCTAGCATACATGTGGGATAAACAAATACAGACAGCAGGGGTAACCAAATTTTTTTTGTAAGCAGGCTAAATTTTCCACTAATAAATAATCACTAAGACTAATAAATAATCAATGCATTTTTATAGTAGTATAAGTTTGGGTAGTTCAAAATGTTGTTGGCAAGTTCAGCAATTTTCTCCTGCCAAAAAATAATATATAAATATAAAATATTAAGCAATGACTTTATTAAAAAGTACTATCACAACATATAAAAAAATGCATATTTCTTTATATTACCATGCAATTGTTCACAGCCTACAGTTTGATAAACCCTCTGATACAGCATTAAAAATATAAAACAAGAAATATTAGCCCTTATAGACAAAAACATGGATCTTAGTACTTCCAACTATCAAAAGACAGGCTGCTACTCTGTTGAAGACAAGATAGTTGGTATCTTTTAGATACTAACTATCAATGTCATAAAGTTATTATGACGTCAATCAAGAGCCATGCCACTAGACTAAGGCTCTTATAAAGGTATTTATAGAGCTCTAAAACAGTAGTTTTTAAACTTTTCTTTTTCTGTGGTACCCCATGATCCCAAGAGATTCAAGTTGAGAACCATGGAGGTAGAGGATTGGCCACAGTACAATATTAATTTTCAGCATACCTTGTCAGTGAAGCTGTGGCGAGGGAAGATAATTTTCACTTTTTAGTATCTTAATGCATTCTTTGATAATTTTACAAAATTTAGCCACTTTTCTCGATTATTGCTGCAGCAGACAGTTTGAGAACCATGACTTTAATAAAGTACCAAACTTGGCTTCTTACAGAGATTAAGTTTTCCACACCACCAGGTACTTTGTAAAACCAGTTACCTGAAGTTCTTAAAATGGCATATGAAATCAAGGAAAATAACCACTCAACCAAAATAAAGTAGCAGCCTAAGTTGATTATCTTGTACATTAAAATGAGACCTGTTGTATTTCATAATACATAACATCAAATTCCATGAAGTAAACTTGAGTGTATTTGATCTTTTATAACCTATACATTGCTTTAACAATAAAATAGCTAGCATACGTATGGTGTGGGATAAACAAATACAGACAGCAGGGGTAACCAAATTTTTTTTGTAAGCCGGCTAAATTTCCCACTTGCTAAGACTTATAAATAATTGTTGCATTTTTATAATAGTACAAGTTTGGGTAGTTGCAAATGTTGTTATCAAGTTCAGCAATTCTCCTGCCAAAAAATATATAAATATAAAATATTAAGCAATGACTTTATTAAAAAGTACTATCACAACATAAAAAATTGCAAATTTCTTTATATTACCATGCAATTATTCACAGCCTACACTCTGATACAGCATTAAAATGTAAAATAAGAAATCGTATGTTCATATTGCATCTTATGGAAAACATTTTTAAAGAGCAAACTTTAGTCAATGTTTTTTTAAATACATTCAAAGTTTTAACTAAATAAAAAATCGAACTTTTCAAGTTCAAAAATTACATAAATATATTTTTGATATATGTAGTTTAAATGCTTAACATGCACATTCAAAAAAGAATGAGTAAAATTAAAACTCATACAAGTTTTCTTTCTGACAACAATCCATAGTTTAAAAATATATATAGAACAAAAATAAAACATATATATACAAATATTGAATCTTGAAAATCATAAAAAGTAACAAATTTATATAAACTTGTGCAATACTAATATTTTAAACTCTCTATATACATATTGAAATGGAAACAAAAATATTGCCTATCTTGCTGTACATCAAATGAAATTTGTATGTTTAATGCCTAAATGGCATTAAATGTGCATGGAAAAACAAACATTGTTGAAATATGTTTTAAGACAAATTTTGCACTGCTAATATTAGCTGCAAAGAAATTATTTTCATACATCATAGAGTAAGCTTGAACAGGTTGGTAATATCATACTTTTTCATTATTCTTATGTTGACATTTCAAACTCATATTTCATTTGTTAAAAAAAATATGATTGCACATAACCTTTTCTTTACTTCTTAGAATAGTTTGTATAATAATAGTAACTTTATACACATAAGCTTTATTACTTTTATAAAATCATAACCATATCTTAATTGAAATAAAACAAATTGTTTACATTAAAACTCTTTAATAACTGAAAAGATCTACTTAGGTCAGTACTGGCTGGAAAATGGTGAGGCAATGGCTTGATTTTTCTCTGGCTTTTGCAAAAACTCAAGTTTACTTTTAAAAAAATTGAGTTTACACTAAAAATGTCAAGAAACTCAATTTTCAATAGAGCCAAATGCATTTCATTAATTTATACTATTTAGAAATTGGCTGTATACAGTCTATTCAAGTTAGACAAACTGTTTACATGAAATTTCATAAAGCTCTTAAAAGATTAAAACTGACTGCCAAATGCTTGAATATATACATAATATATACGATGCACGGTAAATATGCTTTACTACAGTAAATGTACTTTGCTTTATTATACAAGTATTTAAAAATATGGAACAATCTACCTTTAGGGCTTAATAGGAAATTCACCATAGGTAACAAAACTTTGTACAAATTCGGATTATGGATATAATTCACCCATCTACTGTGTAAATATCCAATTTAAAAGGCTTTTCATGTCATTAAAATTGAATTAAGTACCAAATATAATTTAATGATTAAATATAAACATAAATCCTTCACATACATTCTTAGTTGTATAATATTGTGACGTTTTTATTCAATCTTCAGAGTAGAAAACAATATGTTTCAAAACATATATTAAAAAAATAGACATACAAATAGTGAACTTATATATATATATAGTAGAGATTCATCACTGCAAACTGAAAGACAAGAAAACTACTTTTAGTACTCTTTTTAAGGTACAGAATGTAGAAGCTGCACAATAAAAACAAAAAATGCCTTTATCACATTCAGGAATTTTTAACTGTAAAATTCCGTCTGCTTTCTGTATATTTTGAAATAAAAGGAAACACTTTAAAAAAGCTTCATAATTCTTCTTTCACATTGGCAGCCTGTAAAAAATTTAAATTTACTTGCATGTAAGACCATACTGAATGCTATAAAAAATATACACATTAAAATTCTTTTTGGTGTATAAAATTTGTGATTCTTTTCAAGAATTTGGAATTAAAAAGTTCAATTGGTACAGTGAAACCTCTCTGAGCAGCCACCACTCCATACAGAGAATATTTAGCCGCTCTGAAGGGTTTTATTTACTATTATAAGATAATTACTATAATGCGTAATATAAACAAGTCTGACATATATTCCTTATGTAAATGAAATTTAAAACTTATCTAAAGAGAAAATAGTACTTTATTTCATGCTCCTTTACATTTTTTTTTTTAAAAAAAAGGCTACAATTTGTTTTTGTTTGTTCTATAGTCTTCGTACTCCTTCAAAATCAAATTATTTTCTTTGATGACTTTGTTGATTTCCATTCTTCCACAGTTAAATAATTCAACTAACTTTCTTGCCAATTTGCCATTCTCATATTCACTCATAACTTCAATGCTCTGCTACAAAAATGCATATCGACATCGTTGCAACTCAGATCACTGACCAACTAATAAAATGAAACTGCTGTGAATCACATTTTTGCTGACAGAGGTGCAATTTTTCCTTAACTTTACCAATTGGAATTCCAAACAAAGGCCCTAGGACACCTTCAATGCTTGATTTCTAGTTCCTCCCTCAGTTTCTATGGATGGTGCAATAGGAATTCCCTATCTGAAGGGTGTGGGGAGAATACAAAAGAGATAACAGATTTAATCTTTCTTAGAAGGGGGGCGGGAATGAACTTCTCAAGTTATTCCTTTGTCTTATATCCAACCATAAACCTGATCTTGAGGGTTTTTTTTGCTCAAAATTAAAGCATGGAGTAAGTAGAATTTCCCGAAAAATGAAAGAGGCAATCCCACTTGGTCGCCATTTAGAGGGGGTCGGGTGGCCGCTAATACAGGTTATTTTACCATTAGTTCTATGAGTTGAAAAATTGGCCATTTAGATAGGTGGCCGCTACGAGAAGTTTCACTGTACTTGTAAAAAAAGTTCAATATGGCAAGGTTGGATTATATTTTACATCTATAGGCTAGTAAAGAGTGTAGAAAGTGAAGATGTATTTAAGCCTTTGTAAATTTGAATTATTGGATAAATACTATGCAAATAATAGTGTTTTACATACTAAGTTTATTCAAAAGAACTAGTAATCAGAATATGAATTATTAATCAAAAGAAGCAATGAATAAAAAAATATGTAGATTTTAATGTTTTATCTGAATATTTCCTTTTTAATTTAAGTAGAGGGCAATTCTATAAACAATATATCCAATTTTCAAGTATACAGGCTTGCAACTGCTGAGGTACTTTCAGAAAGGTGAGAAAAGTGACAAATAATGCAGAATAAGTGACTAAAGAGTGACTAAACATTGAAACAAAAAGCGATTTTTTTTCTCCTCTTGATTACAGATGCTATTAGTAAGATTTTTGTATTAATTTTAACTCTAAATCAAATGATTCACGCAAGACATGATTTTAGTGTCAAATACAAAAAAGGTTAAAAATTTTGTTTAACACAACTCAACATTGCTTTTTATTCAAGAAAATCTATAAATTAGATTTGAATACATACAATACATTAATTTTATAATCACAAATTTTTGCATATATTAATTATGTTTTTAAATATGTACATAGCTAGTTTAGAGTATCTAAACAAAAATTGTGAAGAAAAAGAGAAATATGTGCTGTGACGTAAATTACTTTAATGTATTAAATGTACATTTCAGTACAAATGTAGATTTCAGGAACTTCTTTACGACTTTTTAAAATCACTAAATTCTGGAAACCATATGACTAATTACATTTTAATATGAAAAATAAGATTAGAGCATCCCATTTTTGGTCTTTTATTAAAATATTTTGTTATTAATTCAGATTTTCTTTTTTCAAGAACAGACTTTTGCTGTGATACACCATGAAAAAAGTGACTGTTTACTTAAAAAAGTGACTAAAAATGATCAATTGTAAAAAAAGTGACTAAAGGTGAGAAAAGTGACGGAATTGCAAGCCTGAGTATAATCTATTTATAATAGTGTAATTTGGATTGACATTTTATGATTTTTCAAGCTTAGCATATAAATCTATTTTTCCGGTAGGAGCATCAACTAGAATTGGGACAGATTACTGTACCTACTATTAAACTTAACTTTACAATACTGTGTTTACATGTGATATTAAATAAATTTCTTTTCACTAAGTTTTTCCTTTCTCATATATGGTATCATATGTTTGAAACGGCAGCTGATCACTGATAAAGATGGACAGTAATATGTAAAATTGTTTAATTTTCATATTTTATTTATTCTCAAGAGTCCATAATAACTTATTTAAGATATTCATAAATATACATTTGACAGAAATGTTTGGGTATTAATGGATTAAATTACAACCAGTACTTACTTTTTCTAGTTCAGAACAAAAGCAATTTTTCTGAAGAGGCTGCTTGACATTTTCCATATCATCATGAATCTGACTTTTACTCTCTAACCTCTTTGCATACTCCTGTATAAAAGAAAAATCTTTGATCATTAATACAAGAAAGAATAGTAAATAGTTAACATGAAGCATTTAGGTTAAATTACAGACAATATTTGCTGTGGAATTTTAACTAATAAAGAGTATATTACAATAGCACATATGTACATTTTAAGCAATAAAAAGCAAAGGGATGTGACAAAAATACAATGTATGTTAAACCAGGACCTGATTTATGATAGTGAATTTGGTGCATATACCTCCACCTCAATTTTGAGGCGTTTCCCATTTTCAATGTATTTAATATACAGGGTATCTGCCAAAATAAAATTTTTCAAATCCATGACTTTTCATGACTTTCCCTGATTTAGTGTATCATTTACCATGACTTTAAAAAGCTTTTGTTAAAGTATATATGAATAAAACTTCTGATGTACATACAAATAAAATATATGCTTTTAGAGAAATTACTGGAATTTTATCATAAAAAACTATAAACTTACTTTATAAGTGTTAATAAACTCACATACATAAAAATAAATTGTTGTATCTACATACTTAAGTTTAATCATATAGCAATTTTTCAATCTAAATATTTCCAATTTGGATTCAGGGTACTCTGGTATTATCCAGGTGACCATGAATAATACCTAAATATAACCCTATAATGTTTATATACAATATCCCTAGAGATAAACTTATTATATTACGAGAAGAAAGTTTAAGGATACACAACATGAAATGTTTATGTGGCTTGGACATCCATAAAACAATATGTGAATTTAATAAAATAAAAAAAATTATAAAAAGTTGAAAAAATAGTAAAAATGTATTTTAAAAATAATAAAACGACTTTTAAAATAATAAAACAACTTTTGGAATAAGAATTTAAAAGAAAAAGAAGAAAATATTAAATTTATTAGACATTAAAAAAAAATTGGCTGCATCCGGGATAGAACACTCATCAACCTGAGAAGTACAACAATAAAATGGGCGGACGTCCTACCAAACGTACGCCTGCCCATTGTGAGAGGAACTAATTAGAGTATATGAAGGTTCAAGTAGAAACAGTCCAGAAATTTAAATATTACTCTCTGCCTTTGCCATCCTATCAAGAATGAATTTTGTATAGAATAAGAGGAAGGATAAGGCTTGAAATAATAGCATTAAACGCTCGAAAAGGGAGGATGGGGTGGATTTCGAACTCGCTTTCAATTTTGCTAACCCTACTCATAAAAAATCCAATATGGATGCCTGTATCCATTCCAGGTACAACCGCTTCAGAAATTCGTAGACAGACAACTTAGGCTATTATTGTATAGGGGATTATATAGTTTCCTTTTGGTTAGGAAGAAGGTTGGGCTGTTTCATGGCCTTGAAATGTATTTGTGTATGTTACTATTCATCCCCCTGGTGTAGGAAAGTCACACTACGTCCAATAGATCCTATTGCAATATGTGAAAATAAACTGTGATTTTTATAAAAATAAACTATGATTAAACATTAGTAATTAAAAAAAAAATCAAATACACGATAAGGAAAATTTAAGCTTAGAAATGTACTATATAATATCAAAAATGTGGAAAATTAATTATAAACAAGGTATCTTACTTTAAACAACACTGCATAGTAACACAAAATGTCTTTGGGCATCAATCGTGATAAAGCAAATCCTCTTGCATTTTCAGCAATGTCTTTGGCTTCAGCATCATGTGACACAGACCACTGTAACTGATCAACCAAATCAGATAAGTTGCGCTGAACAGGAATGTAATGAACCATAGGCTCTAGTTCACTATAAAAATGCTCATAAAACTCTGAATCTTGCTTGAGAACAAGGCTTCCACCAGCTAATAGGTAAGGCATTCGGTATGCAGCAACAGTTCCATCAATAGTTATTTGATATTTATACTAGAGTAAAAATCAAGAGCAATTGTTAGGTTTATTACAATACAATTCGAAAAGCATCTTTGTAAACAGATAAATAAGTTTCAAATATTAACACAGATAATAAAATTTGATTATGCGGATAATTTGACCAACTATAATAACAGAATTTATACACACACACCCAAGGAAAAAACATCTAACTAAAAGATTAAAATAAAATATACATACTTCACATAAACAAACAAAAAAATCTGCAACTTATCACAGTATGCTTATTTATAAACTAGCATATAGCCCATCATATGACGGGATCAGTAAAATTTTTAATTTTCCAGAATTGTAAAGAACCCTATTAGGCAGGTAAAAAAATGGTTTGTTTTTTTGGCTCAGAATTACCTTTCAACAAAAATAATCAATTAAAATTATCACATATGTACTTAATCTATTATTTAAGTCAAATAAAAAGGAAAACTATTTATGTAATATCCAAGTTTAGTGATAGGACATAAGGAAATAATGCAGAACACATCTAAATAATTTAAAATAAGAAATGATTAAATGAGATGGTTAAAGGAATGAAGTCAAAATGCTAGAAAAAATTGTTATTTTTACCTATTTATTATGTGATAAATTGATAAATTTAATCGCTTGCTCTTAAAATAGGGCTTGATATAATAACATTAAATGCTCGAAAAGGGGATGTGGTAAATTTAATCGCCTGCTCTTAACCGGGGAAAATAGAGTGTGAGATAATGGCATTAAACGCTCGAAAAGGGGAGAAGGGGTGAATTTTGAACGTTTTAAAGATGACAGTATTTTTTGCTGTGATACGAAGCTTATTCATACTAATTTACTTCAGAATTGGATCTATAGTTTAGGAAAAGATCAATTTTACTCGCTTTGAATTTTGCAAACCCTAACTCATCAAAAATCCAATATGGATGCTCTATCCATTCCAGGTCTAACAGCTTCATAACTTCGAGGACAGATGAGCATATATCTTAGGCTATTATTACATTACAAGAAGAAAGTTTAAGGATACACAACATGAAATGTTTATGTGGCCAGGGACATCCGTAAAGCAATACGTGAATTTAATAAAATAAAAATAATAAAAATTATGAAAAGTTGAAAAAATAGTAAAACTTTATTTTAAAAATAATAAAACAACTTTACGAATAAAAATTTAAAAGAAAAAGCAGAAAATATTAAATTTATTAGACATTAAAAAAAATTGGCTGCATCGGGGATAGAACCTTCAACTCGAGAAGTACGACGATCAATCAGGCGGACATTCTACCAAACGTACAACGCCTGCACGTTGTGAGCCAACTAATTAGAGTATATGAAGGTTCAAGTAGTAACAGTCCAGAAATTTAAATATTACTCTCCGCCTTTGCCATCCTATCAAGAATGAATTTCGTATAGAATAAGAGGAAGGATAAGGCTTTAAATAATAGCATTAAATGCTCGAAAAGGGGGGATGGGTGGATTTCGAACTCGCTTTCAATTTTGCTAACACTAACTCATGAACAATCCAATATGGATGCCTGTATCTATTCCAGGTACAACCACTTCAAAAATTCGTGGACAGACAACTTAGGCTATTATTATATAGGGGATACAACAGTTTTGCAAACAACCAATATAACATATTACTATTTCATTTACACAATTTCTTGGTGTTGAGAATTCCTTTTTCACTCACAAAATTACACAATTCATTAATTAAAAAATCAATAAATCAATGCTGGTTTAATACAAAGTCTGATATTTAAAGCTTCAATAGTAACTATAATTCTTAATGTTATAAAATTAAGATAAAAAGATTCAATAAAAATGTGTTATTCACAAAGGACAGAAAAGTTATTTAAGAATTTAAAATATACTAAATACCTAACTTGACAACATATCTGAAACTGCCTGAAAACAGTTTCAAAATAATATAACACAGTTTGAAATTATTTTTTAACAAAATGATTTACATAAATACTCAGATCCTTTTTACAAAAAATAGACAGCTTTTAAAAGTTAAATAACAGACAATACTTAGCTTTACCTTAAAAAAATCAAAAAAAGATATATATTCTGTTTTAGGTCCATATTCTTCTTCCTCTTTCCGGAAAAAGAAAAAATTCGTGAGTGAAGCATTAATTAAATCAGGATTCTGCCGAGCAATTTTGATGAGATCCAATCTTTCCTGTCGACTGTCCCGACCTCTCCAAAATGCCATATTGATTTTTTCATCCCACGGAGGACCAGAATTTCCCATGACAGACAAAATATCAACCATAACTCTAAAAATAAAATTTACAAAGGTTCTGTAAAGTTCAATAAATAACCTTATTCATATTTAAAGGTCTGAAAAATTAAAACATTTATCAGGAAATAATACACTAATAATGATATTATAGAATGTATGAGATATTAAATCAAAATATTTAATTTTTTCATTTCAACTAAGTTCTTTATTATGCAGATAAGTCTTTAAGTTTACAAGAATTAAAAAACTAATGATTAATACTTTAATTCTACAATTTTCAGAACACAACATACAAATCCATAAGATTTGAATAATAATTAAAGACAAGATAGTTATAAGTAAACTACTATAATTGCTGGAAGAAACCCCATAGTGTTTATGCCTTCAGAATTTACTTTTAAGTGGGTATAGCATTTCTACTGATGCAGTGTTTACATTCATCTAAATAACAGTGCCTTACTCACTATAAACAATATTTTGGAACAATTGGATTCTTATTTCAGCTTTTTAATTACTGACAATCTGTCAGCTACAGATCCTTTGCTATAAGTGCTTGCTGTTGGTTTAGAGAACTAATCTACTCTTTTTCTAGATGAAGGATAATAAAAACAGGGACTACTACTTAAAGCTGATTTTAAATAGCTACAAACATTCCTTCAAGCAAGAGTATTCGAAACTACATAATCTGGAACATAAAGCCATTATTCCTCCAACCACTTGCTAGATAGTTTTTAAGTAAGAGTTAAGTAAGTCCTAACCCTTTCGCGATGACAAGTTTTTCCCTCCATCCAGTAGCTGTCCAACCAACGTTTCAATAATGTACTTACCTAAGGTCATCTACCAACCTACGAGAGCCGGACATGCAAAATAATACAGAAGGTTTCTATTTGGTCGTGTCGAGTGATTATAACGCTTGCGTTAAGAACAAAATACGGTTCAGTACATTGTCAGACCCTGTGATACACCATGAAAAAAGTGACTGTTTTCTTAAAAAAAGTGACTAAAATTGATCAATTGTGAAAAAAGTGACTAAAGGTGAGTAAAGAGACGGAATTGCAAGCCTGTTTATACCATTCCTCATATGAATATTTTACAACTTTTTTTGTTACAATAATCACTTCATTGCATCAAAAAGTTCAATAAGTTATATAGACTGTAAATTTAATTTAAAAAAAAAGCTATAAACTTAAAACAGACATTCCAAAAGAAATTTTTTTTTTTTTTAAATCCAGAAACAGATTTTATACAGTTAACTTAAATATATTGAATTCATATAAATTTATAGCAGAAAAAAAGCAAAATATGGAAAATAATAAAACAATATTTAATAAAGTATACAACTAGCGTTAGATTAAAAATTTATTATATAGTTGATTTAAGATTTTACCAAGAGAATAAATTGCTCTTAATCAAAGGTCAAATGATAACCCTATTTAATGCAATTTATTTGTCAGTTTTTTCACAAACGAAATATTATGATTTAATATTAAGACACAAAACTTTTTTATTTTACTATTTATCTTTGTTCAGGGTTCCCACTCTATTTCCAGAACAAACATTAAGGACTTTTTAAGGACCAAAGTAACTTTTTATAAGGATTTACTTGAAATGCATGGCATAACAACATAAACCCTATTTCCTTAGGAACATATTTTAATAATCATGAGCCAGGCATGGCATGTTCAATAAATCCCCTACAATATTTCAGAACTAAGTTTTTAAAAATACCCAAAATTTAATATAAGATAATCCTATTTGACAAAAACATTTCGAAAAATGTACATCTAAAGTTTTTTGAGTGATCAAATTAAAAATAAATTGTGAATAAAATATAATATTAAAAAGAGTACTTTCTGAGGGCTTAAAAATGACGACTCTGATATATATATGTGTGTGTGTATACTAGCTGATTATACCCGACGTTGCTTGGGAAAGAAGAAAGTTTTAGACTTTTCTATTACATTCAATGCAAAGAAAATTAAACTTCCATAAGTAACTGAAATATCTAAAACCGGCCCCCAACCTTCACGCTTCGTTTAATTAAAATCTGCATGACTGTTAACTATTAGAAAAGGGCAGCTGATTTCATAAACCTTTTCAGTATGCAAAAGATTATTTATTTGTCAAAAAAGATTTCTAGCTCGTGACCATAAAAAGTACTAATAAACTAAAAGTATTTTCATAATATTTTAAGGATATCAAGGAAAAGAATTTTGAATTACTAGAGAAATACACTGAAAACATATATGCATTTGAGGATTTTCTTTATTATTAATACTACACTTTTGGCTAGAAAATGTAAAAGAATGTTATGAACATTAACAAATATTTTATATTTTCTTTGATCACTACTTATCACCTGTACTGGCAATTCTTAATTAGAACCAGTTGTTGAGTCTTGTTCTTAATTATAACCAGTTTGAGGCAAGTTTAACTCTGAACTTACAAAACCAGAAAGTTTGGAGAGTACGGCAAAAATTGATAGGAAATCACTTGACGACGGATAAATTGTTCAAGTTCCAATTTAAAAATTAAGGAGTTTTTAAGGACCTTTGACAAAAATTAAGTAGTTTTAAGGGCCCTTAAAAATGAAAGCTAAAATTAAGGAGTTCTTAAGGACTTTTAAGGACCGTGGAACCCTGTTTGTTGTATTTATTTTTAGACTAAATAAACAACATAAAAGATAGACATATTTTCCAAATGTTGAAAATTGTACAGATTAATTTAGTTATTATATTCTAATTGTCTTATAATCATTTTCTTTTAAAACAATGAAATTTCTGAAAGAATTGAATAAAATTAAAGATTAATTTTAGTAAAATTATGAATTGTTTATTGTAATTATGACTAGAAAAAAATTATTAAAAAGAAAAAATATATAGGACAAAATTTTCTACCTCCCCATCATTTCCAAAGTTGCTTCAGTGATATCATATGTGGGCATGACAATATCTCTAGTTGATTCAGATCCACACCATGAAAATATAGGAATTGGACTTTGTTCTAATGGTTTTTGTTCTAAAGGCCAGTCTCCAAGATTGACAAGAAGTTCCATGTCTGGTAAATACATCTGGAAAATATAATTATAAATATACCTTTCAAGCAAAATACATTAAATTAAAATCATTAAAGGAATGTATTACTTGTTTTAATTCAATTGTATTTTAAATACAGAAAAATTATATTTACGTATAAAATGTACTAGCCTATAGAAGAACATCTACTTTCAATTTTAAAGAATTAAAGTAAAATGAAGTATGTCAACATATTTAAACAAAAACGGTGCTTTAAAAAGTAAAAATTATAATTTATGAACATTTTGAACACAAACTTTTGAAAGCTCTTTTGTTTATATTTGTAGTAACAGTATAAAATATATTAATGCAAACAAAGTAATTGCTTAGTAAGTAAACAAATTAAGTAAGATAGTATAATCTTTCTATCATGAACTCTGAAAATTACAAATAAGCTATCTTTACAACAATGGACTTTAAAAAAAAGTACTAATTAAAGCTTATTTAAGATATATATTTCATTGAGTGTACTCTAAAGTAGCATTAATTATCGATAGGATACTGTTGCAATAAAATATACATGAAAACTACAATAGAAAAAATATGTAGTGCCTTCTAGAAACAAATACCATTAACATCCTCAGTTTAATATGTATAGAATCTATATTTAATTAAAAAGAATGGTAAAAAGATTTAAAATAGTTATAACAGCCACTCATATTTCATATCTGAATATATAATACTGTGTACTAGTTCTAACAAGAAATTTTATAACTCACTTGACAAAATATTCACCCTGAAATTCTAAATTTGACAATTTTGTACAATCATAATTATTAAATTACTACCTAATCCAATTAATGTCTTACAGAAAATTTCATGAAAACTATGTGTAGCTTTGTAATCTATAGTATTAAAAAATTAATAGAAATATGAGCCTATTTTAATTGCACTAAAAAATGATCTTTAAAAAAAATTTCAGCTATACAAAAGAAAAAAAAACACAGTGTAAATTACTTAACTATTTCTAGAAAAAAACCTGTAAACCTTAATTCTTCTAAAATATAGTACTGAATAACCAAAACGATATGATTCAAATACTTGCTTAAAACATTAAATTTTGGAATGTTTTATTCTAGTAAAGATTTAACATTTAACACTATTTATAGAAGCTGCCTACTATGTATCTGTCTGAACAGTACTATATCAGTTTTAGCATCCCCTATATAATAATAGCCTAAGTTGTCTGTCCACGAATTTATGAAGCGGTTGTACCTGGAATGGATACAGGCATCCATATTGGATTTTTTATGAGTTAGGGTTAGCAAAATACAAAGTGAGTTCGAAATCCACCCCATCCCCCCTTTTCAAGAGTTTAATGCTATTATTTCAAGTCTTATTCTCCTTCTTATTCTATACTAAATTCATTCTAGTTATGAATTTAGTATAGAATAAGAGGGAGCAGCGATGGTGGAGCATAATATTTAAACTGGACTGTGTATACTCAACCCTCATATACTCTAATTAGATCTTTCATCATGTGTAGGCCTAGCGCGTTCGGTAGAGTGTCTGCCCATTTGATCATCGTATTTCTTGGGTTGACAGTTCTGTCCCCAAAATAGCCAAATTTTTCTGAATGTCTAATTAATTTAATATTTTCTGCTTTTTCTTATTCCTAAAGTTGTTTTATTATTTTCAAAATAAATGTTTACTATTTTTTCAACTTTTTATGACTTAAACTTTCTTTTCATAATGTAATAATAGCCAAAGTTATCTGTCTGTCTGTCCTCGAATTTATGAAGCGGTTGGACCTGATATGGATAGAGCATCCATATTGGATTTTTGATGAGTAAGGGTTAGCAAAATTCAAAGCAAGTAAAGTTTATCTTTTCCTAAACTATAGATTCGCTATTTTAAGCCCTATTTTAGGTGCAGGCTATTAAATTTATCAATTTATCACATAATAAATAGGTAAAAATAACAATTTTTTTCTAGCATTATGATGTCATTCCTTTAACTATCTCATTTAATTATTTATTTTAGATTATTTAAATATCTTCTGCATAATTTTCCATACGTTTTATCCTTAAACTTAGATATTACATAAATAATTTTCCTTTATATTTGGCTTAAATAATAGATTACGTACATATGTGATAATTTTAATCGATTATTTTTGTAGAAAGATAATTCTCAGCCCAAAAATAAACCATTTTTTTTACCTGCCTCATAGGGTACCTTTACAATTCTGGAAAATTAAAAATTTTACTGATCCCTTCATACGACGGGCTGTATGCTAGTAATTTAATACTAACAAAAAACACTAAAATTTAATACATGACTGAGAAATGTTTGCTATAGTTTTAAGATATATTTAATTCTTCTGAATTGACTAATTATAAGAAAAAAGCCTTTATAACAAATATTTAAAATAAGAGAATAAACATAAAAATTCCTTAATAATGATGGTTTGGTTTGGTTCGGATTGGAGTGCTACGATCTACTTTTTACCACACAAGGGCTAATGAGACGGGGACCTACAGCTTAAAGCCGATTCCAAATGGCTACGAATATCCATGCCACAGTGGGCCTCGAACCCACAAACTCTGGTTCCGAAGGCCAGCACACTAACCAATCAGCCATTGTTCAGCCTTAATAATCATGGAGGTATAAAAAGTGAAGCAGTAGAACATTTTTACTGATTAATCCCTTATTACTAAATAAATGTTGGCTAAATAAAAATTAATATGGTACAATTATCACATTTCATCTGTACAAATATATGTATTTGAATTTATAGATATACAATTCTTATTGATAACAATATATTTAATCATAAATCTTACTTTGCGAGTTAAAGATAACAAAATTTCATCCATAAACATGCTAAAGCCTACATATTGTCCAAAACATTTTCTGTATACCTGCAAATAAGAAATAAAAAGAATGATCATCGATATATAAAACAAAGTGTCAATTTAAATATAAAATACCAGCCATACTTGATTAGACACTACAGAATAGTGACAAATACTATATGAGCTGGGATGATTGAATCTTAGTAATGCATCTTTCATCACTTCTATCATATTAATAGATGGAAAATTTTTTAAGTCTTTTTCAATCTGAGGGTATGATGAAGGACAATTTAATGATGACATCCACTCTGTCATAGATTTGGGGCAGTAGCATTGTTCATGGAATAATAAACCTGCATAATAGAAAAAAGAACATACAAATAAGAATAAACGAGGGAAATAAATTCAATTAAAAACATTAAACAAAAAGCAGGGTGATTTCACAAGATTTATAGCCAGTTTTCCTTTAAGGTATCCGTCTATGTTAAAAATGTCATTTTTTGCCAAAAAATCGTAATTTTTTAAAATTTCTCTATTGTAAAATTTCATTTGCTTGCAATCCTGAGGTTAAAACCCTCTGACTGCTCATCCCGCGATTTTCGCGGGAATGTGTTTTTCTTCCTTTAATAAGAAGCACCTTCTGCCTTTTCACCGTTTAACTAGTGGAATATATTATATACAGTATTAGACATTTAATTTGGTAATCAATAGAATTACATGACTAGAACTATAGTTATATTAGATAATAGAATTATAGATAGTATCTTATAAATAGAAATTAACTGTATTTCAATTGATATTTATTAAAAAATAAATTTTTTATGTGATAACATCTGAAATTAGTTTTTCTGAAAGCTTAATTTCTCATGATAAAAGTCAATATAAAAAATCTTTTCTATAAAACAATTTGTATTTCAATTCTCTAGTTTATATATATATATATATATATACTTAGAATATTCAACAAAAAATACGCAATTTTTAAAGAGATGTTGGTTTACAAATTGAGCAGTCAGAGGGTTAATCTTTCTATCCCCGGCAATGACATCGACTTGTAAATTTACTTAAGATTTTGTTTTTAGGTTTTATTGCCGAATTATTTGTTTTTTTTTGCTGATTTTTACAGTCAAGTACCATTTTCTGTACCTTTTGGCTATTTTTCTATTAGTTTTTCATTTTGCAATATTTTGGGTATCATATCATTCCGCTACTTTGCTCTCGTTTATTTCATACTTTGCGCAATGTTTTGTCTTGTTTTATGTTTATAAAAATAAAAAACTGAAGAAATACTTAATAAAAATTTTAAAATTTTATAAAACTCCAAAATATATCTTTTTGTTAGTGTTGTCACTTTTTGTTTAATTTTAATTTGTGTAACAAGCTGCAACTTTTTTACTGTCCCTGTTATTTTTATTGTACTACTTTTTTATTATTTCTGAGCTTCATGTTGTTGAATCCATGCATTGCTGCTAACCATACCGAATGGTCATTGTCAAGGTTACAGTCTAATTATCCCCTAATTAGACAACACATCGGTTACTCATAATTTTTTATGAGAACATTCTCACCTCCTCGCTTTCTTGTGAGCTAGAGTGTATTAAATCTTTGTTTGGATCACTTTTTACCTAGAGCCTAAATTTATGTTTTGATATGCTTACGTTCGGAGGTTACAGTGAAGACCTCACACTTCGCTAGGTACTCCGTTAAACCCAATAACCTTGACCTTTATTGTAAAATTTCAACTTTTAGGCTTCTAAATCTATTTTTCTTTTATCTCTATGGCATTTTAAGGAAAAGTTACAGCTGTTTAAACATCAGTGACAGCTGTCAAAACAAAATGGAAGTAGCGACTTCGGAACCGGAAGTTGTGAATTTAAAGCCTTTTAAAGAACATTTTTTGGAAAAACTTTTTAAATTTTCATGAAGATCAGTTTTAAACATTTTTCTAGTATTTTTAATAATTAGCAACTTGGCAATTAGAAAGTTTTGAAGCAAGAAAGTGTGGGGAATTTTAAACATGTATTTTAATTTTTTAATAGTTAAAGTTGCTTTCATAAACCCATCAACCGATTTGGGTAGGGCATCCCTGGTTTAATCAATTTGTACAAATAAAAACAACTTCCTTTACACCTTACTACAATAAAGTTTATAAGTACCAAAAACAGCATAAATTTGACATTTGGTGTTTATTATTTAGAATAAACATAAACATTTCCATTTGCTTTTCTATAACTTTCTGAGTAAAATTTCATGAAATATTGAAGAATTAAACAGAAAGATTTTAAAGTTTTGTTGAATAAATAATTTAAGCTTTGAAAATTGGATATAAAATTTTTGATTTTTGGAACCCCAAAAATCAAGTGGCCCAAGACGTGTGGGCTTAAGATGTGTCTTTTCCTCTAATCGTGTACAATTCCTTAAAGTGTTCACTGTTTTGTTTTAAAGTATCCGTCTACATTGAAAACGCCATTTTTTGCAAAAAGTCATATTTTTTTATAATTATTATTATTTCTCTATTATAAAATTTCAACTTTTAGGCTTCTACATCTGTTTTTCTTTTTCTCTACAGCATTTTAAAGAAAAGTTACAGCTATTTAAACATCAGTGACAGTTGTCAAAACAAAACGGAAGTAGCGAACTCGGAACCGGAAGTTGTGAATTTAAAGCCTCTTAAAGAGCATTTTTTGGACTAAACTTTTTAAATTTTCATGAAGATTAATTTAAAAATTCTTCTAGTATTTTTAATAATTAGCAACTTCGCAACTGGAAGGTTTTGAAGCAAGAAAGTGTGGGGAATTTTAAACATACATTTTAATTTTTTAATAGTTAAAGTTGCTTTCATAAATTTCAAATGCATTTTTCTCAGAATGGTATTTTTAATAAAATGTTGAAACTTGAAATGTGATTTCTCAAAAAGTTCGTAAAATATTTTGTTGAAAATTATTATAAATGCTTTTGATAGTATTTACTAGTGAATGACCTAAAACTAAATTTGGATAATTTTTAATGATGTTACTCTCAGTTAGATATAAAGGTAATGAAAATTCGTTAAAAAAATTCAATGTGTATGATTTTGAAGGACCAAAATTTTTACCAAATGTAAAGTAAGTGAAGATTTTGGGTGATTAACTAGTCCATCGTATAAGAAATGTGTTGCATCATAAAACATTGAAATAATTTAATTTATTAAAATATTAGACCTTTTGAAAAAAACTTGATTTTTTTACTAAATTTACTTCATTTATATGAAATTTTATAAAAATTTCTCCAGGAATAAATTTTTTAAGAGTAATTCTGTATCATACTATAAAAAATAAATCTAAAAGTGTTAAAACATGAACTAGTTTCTACATTTAAAGAAAAAAGTTCTCTGAATGTAGATGGATACCTTAAAGGAAAAAAATATTCATCTAGATAATTTTTTTTACTTGGTTAAGGCTAATCAAAATGTGGAAACATTATGTCAGCAATGCACACAATGCTGTGAAATCACCCAAAAGTAAAACCTTTTAGACATAAAGCAATCTAAACTTATACTGTAAAATATCTTAGAATTTTATGGATATTAAAAGCTATCAAAATGTTAAAAAGACATTAAACATGTTTATTAGACATCTACTTAATTTTTAAACATTATTAATAAATGAATCAAGGAAAAACAAAACTAGTACAAGCATTACTAAACTTGCAAATTATACATAGTTTTTTTGAAGTCATTTTAATTTTAGAACATTAAAAATACCTTTGATGATGTATGGTGCTTCAGCAACCCATTGATCATCATATATGATATCTATTTTAACACCAAAACATGTTTCATACAGTCGATAGCGAGCAACAAAAAGTCCATCTTTGATATGAAGGAGTTGGTACCAAATTCTACATTTCTGCTTTAACCCACTAACTTGGATACTAAGCTTCTGTGGTTCTGACTGATAACTAAATGAAATGAAAGAAAATGTATGACATAAATTCTGAATTTATTTAATATTTTTCAAAATATATTCACTTATACTCTATATTTTAATAGCTCTTGTCTAACAGCATATATAATATCAAACACTTCATGGTGATTTACCACAGTCAGGGTATCTGCCAAAATAAAATTTTTCAAATCCATGACTTTTCATGACTTTCCCTTATTTAGCAGATCATTTTCCCTGACTTTAAAAAACTTTCGTTAAAGTATATATGAATAAGACTTCTGATCTACATACACATAAAATATATGCTTTTAGAGAAATTACAGTAATTTTATCATAAAAAAAACTATAAACTTACTTTATAAGTGTTAATAAACTCACATACATAAAAATAAATTGTTGTATCTACATACCTAAGTTTAATCATATAGCAATTTTTCAATCAAAATGTTTCCAATTTGAATTCGGGGTACTTCGGTATTATCCAGGTGACCATGAATAATAGCCAAATATAACTCTATAATGTTTATATACAGTATCCCTAGAGATAAACTTATATTTCGTGCAAAATTCTTAATTTTTATTAAAAAATATTAATTATTATATTAATAAAATTTTAATCTACAATTTAAGAAAAAACCAGAATAATATACATTTACCCACCCATTAAGCTTTCTTGCTTTGAGTTTCCTTGGTGAACAAATAATACATAAATACCAAACTCAGTAACTTCAGCCAACTGACAAGTAAATATAGAATTAAACAATTCAATGCATTTTTTTTAATCGGTAGTTTAGCGGATCCATGACTTTCCATGACTTTTACTCATTTTACTTGAAAAATCAAGACTTTCCATGACAAAATTAATCCATTGTCTAAATCTATGACTTTCCAGGTGCGCGGAAACCATGCACAGGTAACAATTTAAACAAATTGAGAGTATGATTAATATATCAAATTTACACATGATACTAGGATTAGATACATTGCTTATGCATTTAATCTTATGATCGGGTATATAAAAATCAATTATAGCTCAAATTATGATAAACAACTAAGAAAATAAGGAATAACTATATGCATATGTAATCTCAATGGTGCCATCTCAGTTATCCACGAAGGTTTTTAAAATAGGTCAAATACAAAATCATAAGATAACTGACTGTAATAACTCACATCAATAAACTTAAAGATGCTTTAATAAAAGAACTAACTGCAATCTGCCTGCTAATATGCAACATTTATTACAATAAAATGAAAATTTTCTTTAAAATATGGTTCGTTACTGAAATAAAAGCTTTAAATTAACTCTTACCTTCGTTTATTTGAATCCTGAAGTTGTATGAAAAAATACCTCACAGGCACGGTAAAATTAGCATTTAAACCAGGGCCAAATACTTTACAATCGCGTAAAGATATAGCAGGATCAGGTGTATTGTTCTTACCAAGGCAACTAGTACTACAAATGTAAATTATGAAGCATATCACGAAGTAAGACAACTCAAAACCCTGAAAAATACTGATTGCTTTCGCAGCAAGACGGAAGCGCAAAGTAATATTCATATTTAGACCATAAGTTACACATATACTATTCACATAAGAAACTTGAAAACTTATGAAAAAAATTTGCTTTCATTTTCCTCAATGAAAAAACGGATATAAATGCTACAGAATTCATTTCTATAAATAAAGACAACCGGTTTATCTTCCAGCACAACCTTTGACCTCTTTTAAAAACATGAAACATAAATAAAGGGATACAGCCAATTTCACCATTAGATAGAGATATTTTGGAGATTGGCGACTTCTAGAGAAATTAGTTTAAAATAGTGATACAATAAATTTTCTCAAATGATGTAAGAATATGGGATCAATGAGGTGCTACAATATAAAGGTAGTTCCCATCTAAATGTTATAAGTTATGTTGAAAAAAAGAGCAACATTTAGTCGAAGAAGTTATTTAAACTGTGGCCTGCAGCTCAAGAAATTTTTTTTTGAGTGGTGATGTAGGAAACCTTGTTATGTGCAACTGCGAAGGAGTTCATAATGTATAAATGAACCTCTTTGGTTGGCCGGGGGAGTGAGTGTTATCTGCATAAATGAAAGTTTGATTAAATTGATACATAAAAGGGTTTATATCACCAGCTACGGAAGGTTTTGTTCTAGAGACATTGCAGGCTTATTTCCTGTAACTGTATCCTTAAAAAATATTTTTCGAAGTTCTATTAAATTTAGATATTTTAAAAGTTAACATATTTATTATAACTTTATATAAGAACCTATGAATGGTTGAATTTGAACTCTACTGTTAACTTTGTAGTAGGCGAGAAACTACTACACTGGTGTGCAAAACTTATGCAACAATGTAAAAATTTTACAGATAGCCATGAAATTGCAGAAAAGGAGGTCTGGAGATCAGTACAATGAACACGTAAATTAGTACAAGCGTCATGCGTATGTAATATCAGGAACGAAAAGTCATATGCGACGTGAGCGTAAGCAAAACGTGTGTGTTGGCGTGCTCAGCTCAACATTAGAATAAAAGGAAGGACGGAGATGCAATTCAACATATTTGCTGCAAGTGCCAGTAAGTGAAATATGGCTAGAAGAAATCACCTGGTTGACTTCACAAGTGGAAGAATGATCGGAAAGATGGAGGACGGGCGTACTGTCACCAGTGTAGCTGCAGAGTTCGGAATCAACAAAAATGTTTTGCGTGCTTGGAAAACGTTCCAAACCACAGGTACAGCTGTTAGAGAGGTTGATGGTGGTCGCCCGAGGGCGATAACTCTATAGCAACGGGCGACAAGCATAGCTGTTTACTGTGGCCAGACGTCTTCACAAAGGTGGCCTATACGCCCGCCGTCCTGAAAGCTGCCTCCCGTTGAAAGTTGGCCATCGTTTACAGTGTTGCAGAGATCACAAAAACTGGACAACTGATCAGTGGAGTCTTGTCCTCTTTACGGATGAGAGTTGGTTCAGTACCAGAAGTGATTCTCAACGCGTTTTAATTTTGAGAGAGGTCGGGGCCCGGTTTTATCCAAGTAACATCAAGGAAAGACACCGTTAAGATGGTCCTGGAGTTCTTGTCTGGGGAAGCATTATGCTGAACGGGCAAACTGAGCTCCACGTTTTAGACGGAGGTTCTGTAACCGGGGATCGCTATTGTGAGGAGGTACTCCTTCCCCATGTGCGTCTGTTCCGAGGTGACATTGGCCCAGACCTCATTTTTATGGATGACAATGCACGGCCACATCGGACTCTTGCTGTTGAGGAGCTACTGGAAAGTGAAGATATCACTCGAATGGATTGGCCAGCGTACTCCCCTGATTTAAATCCCATCGAACATGTGTGGGATGCTTTGGGGAGACGCATTGCAGCACGCTTACATCCTCCGCAGAACACCCAACAACTCCAACAGATGCTGATAGCGGAATGGGCACTCCCACAGCAAGAAATGTATGACCATCTGGCTCTGAGTATTCGAAGACGGTGCGAAGCAACGATTGCAGTTAGGGGAGGTCATATCCCATATTAAGGAACATCTGCTTGTTGTTCTTCCTCTTGGATAGACAATCATAAGTCACGATACTATGCGTTCAATAAAACTTGTTTTTGTTTGATTCTATACCGCATAAATTGTATTCCTTTTTCAGCATTGATGCTTTCGTCAACCTTTACGTACATAATACTTTTCTTCATTTCACAATTTCATGTCTCTCAGATGATTTCTCGTGAAGTTATGGCAAAAAAAACCCCACATGTTGCTTAAATTTTGCACTCCAGTGTATTTAAAGTCAATCTCGAATGGCTAAGAATATTTATGTCAACAGTCAGTAGGAATACAGCCCTCGACTGTGGTAGATATCAAAAGCTAATTTACACGTGAAGAATAATTTTTTCCATTCACATTACTATTATTCTCAATACCTTTGTAAGCATAAATTGCAAATCGTTACTAAAATTCGTTTCAAATTTTAAATTCCCTTTTACTGCATATCTTGAAAAAATGTAGAGATTAAAAATTCATTTACAAAGGAAGTCATTTGCTGTACTTTTGCTTTCACCGATCCATTTGTTCTATTAAACGTGTCCATAAATTTGCAATCTATTTCAAACTCTTTCTTTTTATAATTTACTGGATGTAGCATACTATGATTATTCTATGTTGCAATTCCTTGAACTCTATATTTTAAAATTAGATATAAAGATGAAAGTATACGTTTATGATGAAACAGTTTTTATATATTAGTACTTGAAGAGTTAATTCCTAGAATTAATAATTCTACTAACAAAGGAATCAGAAATGGAGCTTGATTATTCTAGAAATGTAAAGGACAGGAAATTTTTCTGAAGAAACACGTGAACAAATTTCAGTATAATCAATAATAACAGTTTATGGATATCTCTACCTTGTAAAATAGGAGTAGATCCTATGTGAATAGATTTACAGAAAATTCATGTTAATGTATTCGTCTACGTTGGGAGAACTTTTTTCTTTAAACGTAGAAACTAGTTCATGTTTTTACATTTTTAGATTTACTTTTTATATTATCATAGCGAACTGCATTAAAAAATTTTTTTCATGGAGAAGTTTTTATAAAATTTGTAATAAATGAAGAAAATTTAGTAAAAATATAGGGTCTTTTCAAAAAGGTCTAATATTTTAATAATTTAAATTATTTCAATATTTTTTGATGCAACACATTTCTCATACACTGGATTAGTAAATCACCTAAAATATTTAGTTAATTTACATTTGGTAAAAAATTTTGGTCCTTCAAAATCATACATATTGAATTTTTAATGAATTTCCATTACTCTTATATCTAACTATGAGTGTAACATCATTAAAATTATCCAAATTTAAAGCTTTTAGGTCATTCACTAGTAAATACTATCAAAAACATTCATAATAATTTTCAACAAAATATTTTAAGAACTTTTTGAGAAATCACATTTCAAGTTTCAACATTTTATTAAAAATACCGTTCTGAGAAAAACTCATTTGAAGTTTATGAAAGTAAATTTAACTATTAAAAAATAAAAATGCATGTTTAAAATTCCCCACACTTTCTTGCTTCAAAACTTTTTAATTGCTAAGTTGCTAATTATTAAAAATACTAGAAAAATGTTTAAATTAATCTTCATCAAAATTTTATCCAAAAAATGCTCTTTAAAAGGCTTTAAATTTACAACTTCCGTTTTGTTTTGACAGCTGTCACTGATGTTTAAACAGTTGTAACTTTTCTTTAAAATGCCGTAGAGACAAAACAAAACATATTTAGAAGCCTAAAAGTTGAAATTTTACAATAGAGAAATTATAATAATAAAAACATATAATTTTTTTTTTGCAAAAATGACGTTTTCAACGTAAACGGATATCTTAAAACAAAACAGTAAACAATTTAAGGAATTGTACACGGTTAGAGGAAAAGACACAAGGCACGTCTTAAGTCTGTTACTCAGACAAGAATTCTCCTCTACAAAAAAACACTTTGTACAAAATTCCTTTCCCCAATTTAAGGCCTGAATAAATCATGAACCACTTGATTTTTGGGGTTACAAAATTTTATATCCAATTTTCAAGTTTAAATTATTTATTCAACAAAATTTTAAAATATTTCTGTTTAATTCTTCAATATTTCATGAAATTTTACTCCGAAAGTTATATAAAAGCAAATGGAAGTTTTTATGTTTATTGGAAATAATAAACATTAAATGTCAAATTTATGCTTTTTTTTGGTACTTATAAGCTTTCTCGTGTATGGTGTAAAGGAAGTTGTTATTATTTGTACAAATTGATTGAACATTACACTGAACTTCAGGTGAGGAACCTCGATTAAATATCATGAGTTGGGTCCAATTTTGTCTTGATAGGGTCGTGCCTAGAGATGTAAAAAACCCGGAATTTTGGCAACTTTGGAAAGAAATCATTTTAACAATGTTTACATTTATATTTTCAACAGTGGCTATTTAAGAACTAGCATATTATTTCTAAGAGATTTTTTTTTTTTACTTTTGGACAGACTTATCTATGGGTGGTTGCAGTCATGGCCATAAATGATAACATTTCAGCTAAAGACCTTTATTAAGATAACGTTGGTGGACGGGTTCCCACTTCATCATAGGGACAGGACAAACTGAAGGGTCAGCTAGCATGAAGTTCTATGTACAAGACACGTAACACCTGGGTCAACATCTGTGGGAAAATATCTCTAGAAAAATCTGTCTCCGACAGAGTGCATTTCCTTTTTTTTTTTTTTTTTTTGGAAATTTGCTAAATTGTCCGCTAGGGCCATGTAGGATTATAATTGGTCAGGCCCCTTCTCTGAGGGAGTAACCTGTAGCCCCAGTGGTTAATTTAGGTTTAGGGGTTAAAAAGGGGAATGGAAAATGACGCGGAATTTTTACCCTTGATTTAAGTTTTGAAAACCCCTTAGAATTTTCCCTACATATATATATATATATATATATATATATATATATATATATATATATATATATATATATATATATATATATATATATATATATATATATATATATATATATATATATATATATATATATAATATATATATATATATATATATATATATATATATATATATATTCAAGAAATAATAGCAATGAGCATTTAAATGATTTTATAGTAGTACTTATGTAATAACCCTCCTAGTCTTATCAAACACATAACTGGTTACTTCAATTTTAATTGCTAATATAATAATTATATATATTACTTTTGAGTATTATTTATTATGTAAATTGCTTTATGCTAATCTTTTTCTCCTCCTTTTATAATACAAAAATAAATATCTTTAAACTTAAAATAACAGTTTATTATTTTTTGTAATGCATATATCATTTCAAGTAGTAATCAAATGACACTGTTGCATTTTGTGTCCAATTCCTACACACACAAGCATTATATATATATATATATATATATATATATATATATATATATATATATATATATATATATATATATATATATATATATATATATATATATATATATATATATATATATATATGTATGTATATATATATATATATACATATGTATCTACACACACACACAAACATATATAATATATATATATATATATATATATATATATATATATATATATATATATATATATATATCAGTGGCGTACAGTAGGTGTTCAAGCAGGGTGTGCAGAGAGCAACAACAACAGTAATAATAAAACCATAAAACTGTACATTAAACACTTCTTTAACGTTTATTATTCATTTGTACACAAAATCCATACGTCTATTCGTATTACTAATAAAATAACGAAAAGCTGATATTTCCACGAAAAACATATTTTCAGCAAACGTAGCACCACACGGCGCCCACCGATGCGATGCCTCATCCGGATGCTCATTGGTGCCGACAAACCGAAAGTCTAGTCCAAGTGCAGAGGATTTCACTGCACGCTGGCGCAATAGAACGAACAGTTTCTCGTTCGATCAGTGGATAAAATTATATTTATTAGTTGTTTTTAACGTTTGGAAATCATATATTCTGCGAAAAACATCGTCACAATTTTCAAAAACAAAACCAGGGATATGGTGTTACAGATATAACTTATATACTGTCTGTAAGACACAATGGTAAAATTTGGACTGTTCTGTTAAAATTCGTTTTTTTTTTGTCTAACAAAACAAAATTGTTTTTCAGTGAATTATTTCTATAAATATAATACATCACCGAAATTACTTGACCACACTAAAACAATTTCACTTTATATTGATGAAATACTTCTTTTATATTTCCATGAAAACAAAATCTTACAATATATAAATTTAAACTTTAACCGTCTGCAAAATCGTATGGCCAGTTAATCAGTTAAAAAACCAAAAGCGCTTCAGCACGTAAGTCCCTGCTATAATACAACGCTTAATAAACCGTACCTTCGGATGATTCTGAATGCCAAGTACAGGAAAAATAGCTGCACTTGCCTCAGTGCCATAGTATGCTGTTCTTTTCCAGTAGCCCATACATATAAAGCGTGATTTTCTATTAGTGAGCAATGCGTACACACACAAATTTCTTATGTTTGCTTTTGAACGCGCTACGCAGTGCAGCATCTAGTACCGCACGCATTGTGAGAATACAAGCAAGCAAATCCACATAATATCTGAATATATTATAAATAATATTTATTATATACCATATAAAGATAGGTAGACATAGGTACAGAAAATTATTGTCTCTCATAGTTTTGCTAGGGTGTGCAGTGCACACTCTGCACATATAGACCGCACACTACTGATATATATATATATATATATATATATATTGCCAAAAGTAAAAAAAAAACTCTTAGAAATAATATGCTAGTTCTTAAATAGCCACCGTTGAAAAAATAAATGTAAACATTGTTAAAATAATTTCTTCCTAAAGTTCCCAAAATTCCGGGTTTATTTCCCCAAATTCCCAGGTTTATTCCCACCTCTTCAAAATTCCGGGTTTTTTACATCTCTAATTGCCAATCGTCTTAAATTTGGAAATTTATTTTCGGCGATATATTTTTGATAATACTCAATCTTATTCCCTTCTTAGAGGCATTTTAGCTCAATGTTTGATTGCAATTCTATTAGCACCATTTGTAAATTTGGAGGCGCTGATTCAACCTCTACATTAAATGGAGCTAAGAATATTGTAAATATTTCCCCAAACTTTTGTATGTATGAGAATCTAGTATTGAGTTCTTTAAGTAATTTTGCGATAATTATTACAGTGGTACGTGTAGTCTTCCGTTATACAATACACTAGTAAAACCAATCGTTTTATACGGCAGCGAAGGTTGGGCAATTAACAAAGCTGGCGAAGAGAAACTCATGACTTTCGAGAGAAAAGTTTTCGGTGCAGTAAGAGAAAAAGGAATCTGGAAAATAAGATACAACCATGAGTTACAGCCAAAATACAAGTAATTTAACTTAGTAAAAATGATCAAGGATTACCAAATAGGCTAGGACACGTATTTCGATATAACGATGAAAATCCTGTTAAAAATATCTCTCCAAACTCCAGGGGGAAAGAGAAAAAGAGGAAGATCGAGAACATCGGTGGGAAGATCTATGGACAGGTAGAGTGAAAACGTGGTTGAAGGACTTGGGAGTTAACTGATGGAAAAATATATTATAGATTAAACCAAGATGGTGTAAGAGGGCCTTGGACGGTAACTGGCTGTAGCACTTAGGAAGAAGGTACGAGTCTTGTATCACCTCTTTGTTAGGTGATTTATATTGATGTCAATCTCTAAATTTCAGAAAATTGCATGAAACCAAATCTTTGCTAGGAATAACATGGAAACCGACGGCGTTCAAGGGAAATGTTAGTTTCTTTGTCCTTGCTTTGGACACAAAAACTTTTAATTCCCTCCAGTTGGAAAGTTTTCAAGCAAATGCGTAGTATGGATACTAGCCCCCTTCGGACATTCTGGTTTCTTCACCAAATTATATCAAGATAGTGTCATCATTGTTTTGTTCCTACTGTGTTTACATTGATTGTGTCATGTGCCTCAAATGAATACATGTCAAAACTGCATGATTCCAAACAGTTCACGGTCAACATGTTTAAGCTTATGTAAGTTTTGTTTAGCAAGGATTAAAAGCATCAGCAACTGTGATCTCTGCAATAGGAAGCCTTAGTATTTCCTTGTACTTGCAATCCCTCTCTCTTGTTTTGAGTCACGATCGATAATGAACATCTAAAGACCTTCATTCATGATGGATTATCGTGATGAATTTCGGATGCCTTATAAAGTCAAGAGTGTTATCTCCAGGGCAGAACTCTTCTCGTACATGTTCTGTCCCAAATTGGATTTATCCCCCCCTCTCGAAAAAACTAGTTGTTTACGTCTTAATTCGGAATTCATTATTGATTCCAACGATTACGATATTCGAAGTATAAAAAGTTTGACTTTTTAATCCTCAATGACTATTTTTGGAGTAGTGTATATATATTCAATTAATAGTTTTCATTTAGTATTTTGGTTTTGTTGGTCTAAGATAAAAAAGAAAATGATTTAAAAAGAACCTGTTAATATTTTACATATAACGCCATGAGTTTATTGG
>CM063509.1:123882675-123890175 GCA_032207245.1 Pardosa pseudoannulata | reverse complement strand
TGAACTTTATTACATAATTATGTTAAGCTTACATTCTATGTACAATTTTATTTTGTAGAATATTTTTGTGTAATTTTTTCTCCAATTAAATATTTATTATACAACTTCGTTACAACAAATTGCCCCAAAAATATGCAATCTCAGGACAGCACTCCAGTGTCTCTGAATCCTAAAGCGGCTTCTGCTTTTGGAAATAAATATAATCCATTGATTCCCTTTATTGATTTTAATCAAACTACTTCTCCAATTGTTTGATATTTTTTTTTAAATTTTATTTATTTAGAGAATAAAATTGAATGGATCGCACAATTTCCCTTCTGCTCTGTATTACAGCCATCTTTTCTCTTTTATAGTGCTGCCATCTCGTGACAAAGGTAATAACAAATTTCGTTTAGATAAGATGATTTCTTAATCTTGGGTTCCTATCATGATTTAATTTAATCGTGAAATAAATATTATAAAGAAATATTAGTTACTAAATAGTTTTTAGTGGTTTCCCTTTATATATATATATATATATATATATATATATATATATATATATATATATATATATATATATATATATATATATATTATATATATATATATATATATATACATATATATATATATATATGTATACATTTATATATATATATATATATATATATATATATATATGTATACATATATATATATATATATATATATATATGTATATATATATATATATATATATATATATATATATATATATATATATATATATATATATATATATATATATATATATATATATATATATATGTGTATATATATGTGTATATATATATATGTATATATATATATATATATATATGTGTGTATATATATATATGTGTGTGTATATATATATATGTATATATATATATATGTATATATATGTATGTATACATATATATATATGTATACATATATATATATATGTATGTATGTATGTATGTATGTATGTATGTATATTATATATATATATATATATATATATATATATATATATATATATATATATATATATATATATATATATATATATATATATATATATATATATATATATATATATATATATATATACATATATATATATATATATATATATATATATATATATATATATATATATATATATATATATATATATATATATATATATATATATATATATATATATATATATATATATATATATAAGGGGGGATAAATCAAGCACCATGGAGAAGGCACTTTAACAAGAACAAATAAGAAAACATTGAGAATTATGGGATGCTTCCTGGCATCACTAACGGTCATTAGCTTGACAGTTCACACACACATGCGTACACTATCCAGATGTATGTTCTTTCGTCGAAGGCAGTGGCATTTGGCGGTAAAAATCCAAGTCATGGAATCTTGGATACCACAACTCGGCCATCTTGCCACGCGAGCTGTCCTCAGCATCCTCAAATAGTAAATAGGGTGCAATACACAAAGAATCTGATATTAATAATAAAAACACAAAACAGAAAATATAATACAAACATTAAAATTAAACAAACATAATATCGTTTCTTGAATGCAGTGTGTATGACTCTAAGTAATTTCTCCCCACAATTTCAGGTGGTTAGCTGCCTAGATGTGATGTTGGGTCCCTCGTGATGTTCGACTTTTTTGACATCATACCGATCTTTCAACTTGATTTTCACCACTTCCTACACCGCGTTTACACGAATCAAGTAGACGATCAAGTCAAGTATTTCCGCACATGCGTAGTTTTTCTTAGTTTACTTGACTCACCTACAACTTGAATGCATGCGTTTACACGTAGTCAAGTTGCGAGTCAAGTAACTTGCCTCTAAACAAGAACTATTGCATACTATTAACAGAATATTTTCGCGATTTCAAATTTTTGCAAAAATATTCTGTAATGATATAAGGAAATTTTATACAGTTTTGAGAGTATCTAATTAATTATATTTTTTAAAAATTAATTTGGAATTTGTAGAATTTAAAATGCAATTTTCACATACTATTTTAGTTTTATTTGAATACTCACTCTCCTGGTGTAAAATTTATACTTATTATTACGCAGGTGTTCAATTTAGCAGATGTTCCGTGTGTGGAATGTTTAGGAAAGAATATGGCTGATATCATTAAATTGATTTTTTAGAGAAGGTGAATTTTAAGATATTTAGTAAAGTCAGTAATGCGTTTAGCAGAAAATAATTTTTCCGTAAAAGGAAAAATTAAATAAATAAGATGTAAAAGGAAAATTTTCGGAAGAAATGTACATGTTTTTTAGAATCTTTAGACATTCAAACAAACAAAGTTCGACAAAATAAACAAATAGTAATAATAATAAGCCTGCAAAATATGCAATATGAAGCTATGTTTCAATCCGTGCTTCCATAAATTGCATACACACATTAGAATCATTCTAATATTCCCTTTTTTTAAACTAAATTTTATGATAAATTATGTAATAATCTCTGTGAATATTTATCAGTGTTTTTGTATTTTTTTAATTCTTCCAATTAACAGTTAAAAATAAGTAATATTTCATTTTGTATTAGTTTATGCATCTGTTCAGCGGATAATGTGTCAGCGAAATTTTAAAAATAAGCACTTTACTGATAAAAAATATTTTTTCTAAAAACAAAGTAAACTTAAGAAAATATTTAACGTGGTATACAGATCAAATGTTGAAAATTTCAAGCAACTTGAGATAATAATAAAAAAATAGTTTAATAAGCCGAAAAGCAACACAAATTCTTACATTTGCTCCTTAAAACTAATGACACCCCTTAACATAATAAAAAAGTATTACATACACTTTTATTGTAAGAATAAACTTTATTTGTGAAAGAGTTATTTTGTTTTGAATTACCTTAATTATCAGTTATAGGGTTATCTATAATTTCACCCATTAAGTGGAACATTTTGAAAAGATGGAAAATTTATGTTCCATGCTTTACCTCTAGTTTAAATCCTATTTTTTTTTCATTTTCTGATATCTTTCGCGTACTGAAACAAAAATAAAGTCCACGTACTAAAAACAAACGACTTCTACCAATAGCGAAATGATACAGGATTTACACATCAGTGGCGCCCTCTACTTTACTTGATTCATTTGAGTCAAGTTACTTGTCCACCGTGAAGAACTACTTGACTTGAATTACTACTTGACTCAAGTAGCTACTTGACTTGACCAGAACTGTTTACATGAGTCAAGTAGTACTTTCAAGTCAAATTGACTGACCTACTTGAGCGTCTACTTGACTCGTGTAAACGCGGTGTAAGAGCCGAAGAATCTTGGTCGTAGCTTTAGGCCTGTCCCAAACTGGGTTCGCTGAATGGCAACGAGGTCTCCTACCTTGTATTGATACGCTTCTCTTCTCTTCTTGTTGTAGTTTCGACGATTTTCTTCTTGGATCTTCAATATGTTCTTTTTCTCCTCCTCGCGGATATTTCTACGTTCGTCTATAAAGGATTCCAAGCTTTCCTTCTTTAATAGCTCAAGGACTCGTAGATCTTCTTTTGTTCTCATTTTTACACCTGTAAGAAGCTCAAAAGGGGTTATTTGGGTACTCCTTGAAACTTGAAGTTCAGTGTTCTTTGTACAGCCGGAACAAATTTGTACCATTTATTGGAATCATCTAAAGACAATTTGGCTAAAATCGGAATAATAGTGACATGCATCCTTTCCACTTGACCGTTTCCTCTGGGGATTCCGGTTGTAATGCTAAGATATTGAATGTTTTCGCTCTCGCAGTATTCTTGGAATTGTTTCGAAGTAAATGCACTACCTTTATCAGTTATGATCCTATGTGGACTTCCAAATACAATTTCTTGTTGTTAAAGCTTTTCTACAGCATCTTGGGAAGTAGTATTTTTGACGGAGTATACCCATATAGATTTGGTAAATGCATCAACCACAGTAAAAATATGATTATAATGTTTATTAGTAGATGGTAAATGTCCTAAAAAGTCAACGTGATATGTGCTTAAGGGTATGTCCTCCTTCGGAATAAGATTCAAAAGTTCTTCACCTTTTCTCCGTTTTTTATTTCCAAGAATACACTCTAAACAATTTGATATGATATTTTCTACACACTTTCTGATATTAGGGAAGTAGAAACTTTGTTTTATACTGCTTTCAGTTTTAATAATACCTAAATGACCTTAAGCATGAATATTTTTAACAATTTCCGTTTGCATTAATTGAGGTACCACTGGAACATCAAAATCATTTACAATTTTATAAAGGACATCATTCTTTACAATAAAGTCTTCAATCTGTTTGTTGTCCAAAATTTGTTTAATTGAATTTATATACTCATCACTTTGCTGATAATTAACGAGTTTAGATGTGATTTCATCATGAGTTACAAGAATAATATGATATCGACTTAAGCTATCTACGTGAATCATTTGTTTACCTGGACGATGTACAATTTCATAATTAAAATCTTCCAAAAATTGATCCCATCTAGCGATTTAGGTTAGTTGGTGTTAGTTGCTTCTTACTCATAGTTTTTTTAAAAACCGTACACATTAATCAGTCACAATTCGAAACTTGCTGCCAGGCAAATAGTTACGGAATTTCTTTAGAGCTTCAATGATCGCTAAACTTCAAGTTCATAACTTGAATACTTCTCCTCTTGGGGGAAGTTTATCTACTCATGTAGTGAATAGGTACTTATTGTCATCAGACCATTTGAATAAAATAGCGCCATACCCATATTTGCTCGCATCTGTGTGTAGTTCAAGCTTAGCACCTTGCTTAAAAATATGTAATACAGTACTTTCAGAAAGGTTTTGCTTCAAAGTTTGGAATGTTCTGGTCCAAAGTAAAACGTTGCGTTATCGCAAAGTAAATCACTCAATGGCTTAGCTATTGTCGCCTAATTTTGGATAAATTTCGAAAGTAAGAAGTTAGGCCCAAAAAACTCTATTTCTTTAACGCTTTTAGGTTCGGGGAATTTCTGAACAGTAGCAGTTTTGTGTATAGAAGGGCTGATTTTTCCGTTTTCTATGATGTGACCAAGAAATTCGATCCTAGACTTTAATAATTTACACTTCTTTAAATTAAGTTCCAATCCATACTCAGATTCTGTTTTTAATACTTTAGATAAACGTTTTGTTCCATCAAGAGGATCAGCCGATGGGATAATAATATCGTCCATGTAAATTATTACCGTGCCGTCCTTCAGAAGATCGCGAAATACATGGGTAATAAGCCTTTGAAAAATACTTGGCCTATTATAAAGACTAAAAGGAACTTTACTGAATTCGTACTGTCCGTCATATGTGACAAAGGAAGTAAATTTGTTACTGATGTCTTCCATTTCGACATGGAAGAATCCATTTTTCAAACCAATAGTTGAAAATAATTTTCTAGACTATAATTGATCGAGAACTTCTTCTATGAAAGGTAAGGGTTACCTATCCTTCACAGTTTTGGTATTTAATTTACGGTAATCTATGCAAAGTCTTAAATTACCATCTTTTTTTCTTACATAGTACTATTGGGGAATAATAATCAGAACAACTTTCTCCAATAATACCTTGGTCTAACCAGTTGCTTATTTGTTCATTATCCTTACCTGGATGCAATTCAAGAACTTTATCCACAGGCCACAGTAATCTTTTTTTGAAATCGTCTTCAATTAAGATAATTTCTCCAGTTTTTACTTCATAGTAAGTGCTTTTCTTTCGTAGTTGCAATACGATGTCCAAGTATTCATGGCGGAATCTTCTTCTTAAATGCTTTCTAAAACTTTGTTGATCTTTCAGACGTCCTTTAACACCGGTTGCATCAAGATTATCCAAATCCGGCACCCCCACTGTCGCGTGAATCTCGGAGCAGCTGGGTGCCCGCTCAACTCGTAAAGATATTAGTGACGCGTTCTGAAGAAAAAAGAGTGAACTCTCGGCTAGTTTTTTGAGATGCAGTGTTTTCTGTTTTAATATGCGTTGTAACTTGTCTTTGATATTGTGAAAATAAATGTTATCGTTTTTTCAAGGCTAGTAGCATTCAATCACAGTAAAAGAATCTGAAATAATCAAATGATTTAAACAACATGGCGTCCGCGACAGGATTGTGATTTGAAACTTGAAACCAACGATTTAGAAAGGCAAATGAACAGTGAACTTTTTTGACGATAAATTATTTGTTATTAGAAATTTATCGATACTTTGATAGAAATAACTGTTTTAGAAAAATTATGAAAGCTTTAAAGCTTAAACAGAAAACGGTTAGAACTACACTTACTAGATTATGTAATCAGTTAGATGAAATGGCTAAAACTGAAATAAACATTTCCGAAGATTTGGATTGTTTGGAGACTTTTCAGCTACTTACTGAGAAAAATAATGAACTTTTACAATTAAATGATAAAATTTTGAATATCTTTTTGACAACTGAAAATGTAAAAGAAAATGATATAGAAAAGTAGTATTCAACCACAGTAGAAGAATTCGAATTAATCAAATGATTTAAACAGACTGTCCACAACTTTGGCGTAATTTTTTGCAGTCGCTGGATAACTATCAACGATTTCCAGTGATTTATCGCTTATATTTGTACTCTGTATGAGGTGTGAAGACTCCCCTTTGTTCCGAGCACGCGCCCAAACCAGCTGATCGGAAAATCCCTCCTGTTTCAAACCGTCGACAATAGGATGGCGACACCATGTCTGGTATGCTGACAGTTCGTTTGAATAGGCGTCACGCCCCTTGATAGGTGGCGGTAATGAGAAGAGAGGATTGTATCCAGTTTCGAGAATCGGAACAGCCAGCGAATGAGGATTCAGCTAAAAAATCTAACTGTAACTTTAGCTCGAGTTCTCAAGTAACTGGGATCTTAACTGCCCCCCCCCCAAAAAAAAAGAAAAAAAAAGTTGGCGGGACCGTAACTGACCCCCAGGTATAAAAACCCTCGGACATTTGGCATGAATTCTATTGGCCGATTTCGTTTCGGCGCTTGGATCCCAACTGTGGCTGACACAGTTTCTAGGAGCTTTACTGCTTTCTGCTTCTAATTTTGTTATAAAAATAAGTAATTATTTTATTCTTTTCCATCCTTTTTCTGCGCTATGTTCTAGCACTTTAAATAACTAGCTTTTATCGCTCTTTTAGAGCTCATGTTTTTAATGCTGATCCTTCATTTTATCACCACTTGTTCTTAAGTATTTTGCCTAAACTGAAGCATTTTCTCGCCCTTTTTCCCCCATACCCTTATTTATCTATTTCTAACTGTCATGCCAACAAAGACTCTTAGACTGGTGCATTACCAGTTTTAGCAAATCTAGTACTAGAGGACTTAGACCAGGGAGTACTGTTGTCAACTCTTCCTGTGAGATCCTGTGAGACTCAGGGCTTTTCGACATTTTTTACGGAGGTACTTGACCTCGTGGAGGCTTTCGCGTTTTGTTACCGGAGCCAGCTTGCTAGTTCGGGAGATTCGTAAAGTCCGCTCATATAGGGAGCGTCAGAGTCTCG
>CM063509.1:123865175-123872675 GCA_032207245.1 Pardosa pseudoannulata | reverse complement strand
ATGCTTTCCTTATGGGCAGTTGTATATGGCCTGCTCCTGAGTGTGCAAAGAGGAAAATCTTTTTGTACACACTCCAATTGGAACTGCCAAAAATGTTGTCTATCACATTGCTTTAAAATAAATGTGCCCTTTTATTGCATTCAAATAAACAGTTTTGTATGCTTCTACGGAAAACCTTATTTTACACCGGGGCAAAGCCGGGTACTTTCAGCTAGTTTGGTAAATTCGAAGAAAAAATTTTCATGGTTCAAAGTGAATCCTTTTTTTTTTTACATTTCGTAAAATTTTGCATGTTTCCTGTATTTAAAAAAAGTAAAAGTATTTACAAGGTACTTGTGTAAGCGGTATGATGGGAAAATTTTTGCTGATGCATGTTTGTGAATTTTTTACACACATGGTGATAATTGTTGGAATTGATACTATATAAGCAATTCAATATGATTCTGATATTCATGACTAAGTTTTTTTTCTTGGTTAAAGGGTCATGCGACTCTTAAGTCGACAAAAAATTAAATTTTTCAGGAAAAAATATATATGAAAAGGAATTCAGTTCTGAACATTTTAAAACAATTCCCGTAAACAAGTTCCAGTATTGAGAGGAGCTATATATATATGTATATGTATATTTATATATATATGTATATATATACATATATATATATGTATATATATATATATATATATGTATATATATATATATATATATATATATATATATATTTACATATGTATATATATATATATATATATATATATATATATATATATATATATATATATATATATGTATATATATATATATATATTTATATATATATATATATATATATATATATATATATATATATATGTATGCATATATATATATATATTTGTATATATGTATATATATATATATATATATATATATATATATAAATATATATTTATGTATGCATACCGGATACATATGTATATATATTGTATATATGTATGTAGATGCATATATATATATTATTTATATATTTTCATATGTATATATATATATATAATATTTTTATTGGATGCATATATATATTATGTATGTATTTATATTTACATATGTATATATAGATATATATACATATATATATATTTATATATATGTATGCATATATATACATATATTATGTATATTTATTTTATATGTATGCATATATATATATATATATACGCACACCCACGCGTATATATATATGTATAAACAAGTAATGTGTGCCCGGATACATATGTATGCATTTTCGAACAATGTATGGGTACAGATGTAGAAACGTATCTCACTTATATATTTTCTGCTTCATTCTTCTTATTATTTCAAGCTTTTAATTTCATTTTTCACTCTTGGATGCATGTATATAAACTGTATGCTAGATTTTTACAGTATGTATACCTATCTCCCACATTTATTATTAGTATGTGAGATTATTATTATCATATCTACATTATGAGATGTTTATGTTTGAATAATTCATATATTTATTAATAGGTTTATATATTATTGCTATGTAAGTACATGTATGTGTACACTTTTGAAACTGAATTTATTATTTTTTTTTTTTATCAGGTGTTGGCTTTTTATCTTCTTTAATGAAACTGAGATCTGGTTCAAATGGTTTACATTTTCTAATCTGTTTTAGGAAAAAGCAAAAATTGTTGCTGTATATTGTAAACAAATATGGTATTTTGTATTTATAATTGTGATCTACGTATATTTTTCTGAATGAAACTATTAGTGAAGTAAGAAAAATGAGCTTTTATCTATTGCAATAAACGATAGTGAGAATCTGGGAGGATGTCATATGTGCCGTTATGATCTACGATTTTGGCGCTGTTTTGGGAAAGCGAGAGTAGATTGAATTCAAGAAAAAACGTGGGCTCAGTTAGTTTCGGATAGGATGGTATGAAGTTGGAATTAAAGAAATATCGTTTCGCTATGCCATGGAGATATTTGCAGCTTATAAATTGTTTTTGGATTATCTTTTCATTTCATTATTATTCATCGGAAATCGCTTGGGCTAAAAATGTTTTTGTTGTATAGGTTTGATAAGAACTGGTAAGATAGGAAGTGTATAAAATATAAGAATTCTTCCTTCCCTGTTTAGTAACGACAGTTTGTTCAGTTTACAGATTTCAAGAAATCACTGGAAAATATGAAACGTTCTCCATAATTTATCGGCGTGTAGTTAATGGTATTAATTAAAGGATATCATCAATCAAGCATGTCAATGAAGTGAATAAAAAATTTGTTAGCACAGGATGTGTATAAAATATAATAACTCCTTCTTCCCTGTTTAGTAAAGACAGATTTTTTAGTTTATAAAATTCAAGAAATCACTGGAAAGTATGAAATGTTCTCCATAGTTTATCAGCATATAGTTAATGATATTACTTAAAGGATGTCGCCAATCAAACATGAAAGTGAAGTGAATAACAGGTTCGTTAGCACAGGACGTGTATAAAATATAATAACTCCTTCTTTCCTGTTTATTATTGAGAGATTTTTGTTGTTATAAAATTCAAGAAATCACTGGAGAGTATAAATGTTTTCCATAGTTTATCGGCGTATGGTAAATCACATTAATTAAAGGATGTCATCAATCAAGCATGAAAATGAAGTGAATAACAAGTTTGTTAGCACAGGATGTGTATAACATATAATAGCTCCTTCTTCCCTGTCTAGTATCGACAGATTTGACAGTTTATAAAATTCAAGAAATCACTGGAGAGTGTGAAATGGTCGCCATAGTTTATCGGCGTATAGTTAATGATATTAATTAAAGGATGTCATCAATCAAGCATGAAAATGAAGTGAATAAGAAGTTCATTAGCACAGGACGTGTATAAAATATAAGAGATCCTTCTTTAATGTTTAGTAACGACAGAATTTTCAGTTTCTAAAATTCAAGAAATCACTAGAGAGTGTGAAATAGTCGCCATAGTTTATCGGCGTGTAGTTAATGATATTAATTAAAGGATGTCATCAATCAAGCATGAAAATGAAGTGAATAACAAGTTTGTTAGCACAGGATGTGTATAAAATATAATAACTCCTTCTTCCCTGTTTATTATTGAGAGATTTTTTATGTTTATAAAATTCAAGAAATCACTGGAAGGTGTGAAACGTTCTCCATAGTTTATCGGTGTGCAGTTAATGGCATTAATTAAAGGATATCATCAATCAAGCATGTCAATGAAGTGAATAACAAGTTTGTTAGCACAGGATGTGTATAACATATAATAGCTCCTTCTTCCCTGTCTAGTATCGACAGATTTGACAGTTTATAAAATTCAAGAAATCGCTGGAGAGTATGAAATGTTCTCCATAGTTTATCAGCGTATAGCTAATTATATTAATTAAAGGATGTCGTCAATCAAGCATCACAATGAAGTGAATAACATGTTCGTTAGCACAGGATGTGTTTAAAATATATGAATTCCTTTTTCTCTGTTTATTATTGAGAGATTTTTTATGTTATAAAATTCAAGAAATCACTGGAGAGTATAAAATGTTTTACATAGTTTATCGGTGTGCAGTTAATGGCATTAATTAAAGGATATCATCAATCAAGCATGTCAATGAAGTGAATAACAAATTTGTTAGCACAGCATGTGTACAAAATATAATAACTCCTTCTTCCCTGTTTAGTAAAGACAGATTTTTTAGTTTATAAAATTCAAGAAATTACTGAAGAGTATGAAATGTGCTCCATGGTTCATCGGAGTATAGTTAATCACACTAATTAAAGGATGTTATCAATCAAGCATCACAATGAAGTGAATAACATGTTCGTTAGCACAGGATGTGTTTAAAATATAATAACTCCTTCTTCCCTGTTTAGTAACGACAGAATTTTCAGTTTATAAAATTCAAGAAATCACTGGAGAGTATGAAATGTTTTCCATAGCTTATCGGCGTATAGTTAATGATATTAATTAAAGGATGTCGCCAATCAAGCATGGAAATGAAGTGAATTACAGGTTCGTTTATTAATGAGAGATTTTTTATGTTATAAAATTCAAGAAATCACTGGAGAGTATGAAATGTTTTACATAGTTTATCGGCCTATAGTAAATGACATCAATTAAAGGATGTCATCAATCAAGCATGTCAATGAAGTGAATCACAAGTTGAATCACATACAATGTGTTTAAAATATAATAACTCCTTCTTCCCTGTTTAGTAAAGGCAGATTTTTTTCAATTTATAATTTTCAAGAAATCACTAGAGAGTTTGACATAGTCTCCATAGATTATCGGCGTATAGTTAATGATATTAATTAAAGGATGTCATCAATCAAGCATGTCAATGAAATGAATAACAAGTTCGTTAGCATAGGACGTGTATAAAATATAAGAATTAATTCTTCCCTGTTTAGTAACGACAGATTATTCAGTTTATAAAATTCAAGAAATCACTGGAGAGTATAAAATATTTTTCATGGTTTATCGGCGTATAGTTAATGACACTAATTAAAGGATGTCCTCAATCAAGTATGAAAATGAGTGAATAACAAGTTCGTTTGCACAGAACATGTATAAAATATAAGAATTACTTCTTCCCTATTCAGTAAAGACAAATTTTTCAATTTATAATTTTCAAGAAATCCCTAGATAGTATCAAATGCTGTCCATAGTTTATCGACGTATAGTTAATGACATTAATTAAAGTACATCATCAATCAAGTACACCAATGAAATGAATTACCATTTCATTAGCGTAAAAAAGCACACAATTTTGAAATGTTGGTAGTAAGTGAAGAAACTTGCAAACTCGGCAAACACAGAATCGCAGGAGGACTGTGGAAATGGTTTTATACAAAACCTACGAACAAAAAAGTCGGTGTTTACTGATTCGTTATTAGTTTCGATATTATAACTTCTTCAATAACTCCATGGCTGCCTTTTGGATGACATAGATATCTTCTCAATTTCAGGTAAAGTATCGTGTTACAGAAGTATATCTGAAATATGCTATGCTCTAATATTTATCTATAATTAGTTACTCAATACATTAGAATTTTTCTCTGTAACTGTAAACCATAGGTTTCCAGTGGGGGCTATAGTGCCAGCTAGTAGGCGTTGAAGACTTCCATAGGGAGCGGTAGCGGGTTCAGAAGAAAATGTTGAGCGTTAAGACATTCAAAAGAGGCGGTGCCTAACTCTTGTTGCCTACTATTGTGCGTGCCTAACTATTTAGGAAATTTATAAAATTCTTTGAAAATGCCTATTTTTTTATGAGAAAACATTTTATCTAACTGTATAAAACTAGCATATAGCCCGTCATATGACGGTATCAGTAAAATTTTTAATTTTCCAGAATTATAATGTACCCTATAAGACAGATAAAAAATGGTTTGTTTTTTGGCCGAGAATTATCTGGTATAAGCTCAATAATTTGTGTATCTTTATACTCCTCTAAAGTCTCCCGATACTGTGAATGTAGCTTAGATTCAAGCTGAATTCATCTAGAAAGCTAAATCAAAGTTTTCTTAGCTACGTCAAAATTATCGTTAAATTCTTCCCAATATTTTTTTCCATTGTAATTAATGGAAGTAAAGGAATGAAACTATCATTTCTACTACACACTGGAGGTAGGTGTGTATCTACACACTGGTGTTTATCTTCGTACTCCTTTAAAGTCTCCCGATACTGTGAATGCAGTTTGTAATCGTATTGAATTCATTTAGTAAGATAATTCAAAGTTTTCTTAGCTAAGTCGAAATTATCGTTAAGTTCTCCCCAATATTTTTTTCCACAGTAATTAATGGAAGTAAAGAAATTAAACTATCATTTCTACTACACCCTGGAGGTAGGTAGAATTTGTTGTTAATACCTGTCATAAAATTTTCATTGCAACAAAAAATAATCGATGATTAATTTTAACATTATCAAATATGTACCTAATCTATTATTTTAGCCGAAAATAAAAGAAAATTTTTTGAGTAATATCTAAGTTCAGTGATAAAACGCATGAAAACAATGCAGAAGATATTTAAATAATTTAAAATAAGAAATGATTAAATGAGATGGTTTAAGGAATGACGTCATAATGCTAGAAAAAAATGTTATTTTTACCTATTTATTAAGTAACAATCATAAATTTAATCGCCTGCTCTTAACCGGGGAAAATAGGGCTTGCAATAATGGCATTAAATGGTCGAAAAGGGGAGAAGGGGTGGATTTCGAGAATTGCTAAACCTAACTCATCAAGAATCCAATATGGTAGCCTCTATCCATTCCAGGTCCGACCGCTTCATAAATTCGAGGACAGACGGACAGATAACTTAGGATATTATTATATAGAGGATAAATAAACAGCAAATTTTTTAAAGGTAATCAGAACGTTTGCTTTGGTAAGGTTCCATCAGTCAATGCATTATTTAAAAATAATTTAGAATAAAACCAGTACACAGAGTTGTAATAGCTAAATCTGCATTATTATGACGTCATGTCAGTTGGGGCTTCTTTTTTACCCTGTTAATAGAACATAAACTCTGCTAAATAGAATAAACGTGTGACTTTTTTATTACATCAAGTAAGTCTACATTATCCCCTATATAATAATAGCCTAAGTTATCTCTCCGTTTTTCTCCAAAGATCAAAGGCGACCAGATGGTTCAATTAAAGTTCGCAGTGGACCCTATGGAAGAATCGGCTCATTTAGTAGCCCAGTGTGTGGATGCAACCCGAAAACCATCCTTCAAGATCACTACCAGGAAGTGGTGAGCAATTGGCCATAGTGTGGAGGCTACATAAAGATCAAAGACAACCAGCATGCGCTACCAAAATGCGCTATAGATTATGTGGATGCATACACACACTCTGCTCATTTAGTGGACCAGTGTGTGGATGCAACCCGTGAACCATCATTCAAGGTCGCCATCAGGACCAGTACTGGAATGATGGCCATAGTGTATAGGCTACATTTGTTGTTTGGAGGAGAACCGCTTCCGAAGCCATGTTCTACCAAAGCCATTTTACCGTCTACCATCGTCGACCTCTATAAGCCATGCCCTTTCCACAAAGGGGTAATGGCTTGAAATGGACCATAGTGGGAGGGGCCTTTACAGGAGTCAACGGTTGCTTGATGAACTCCTGCTGCTTTTTTAAGAGACACTGTTTATATCTCGGCCAAAGTATATAGACACAGGAAGAAGGGAAAGTATCTTAACGATAATGTAACAAGAGAGCGAAAGAAGTGATCTTTAAGTACTTTATTATGCCTCTTAAACACTATGGCCAATTGTTCATCAAGGCAGTACTGATCCTGACGGAGACCTCGGATGATGGTTTACAGGTTGCATCCACATATTCGGCCACTAAATGAGCCGAGTGCGTGGATGCGTCCATAGAGTCAACTGCGCACTTTAGTAGAGCATCTGGATGACTTTACGCCCCTCACCATTATGGTCCAGCTCAAGCCATTACCACCGTCTGGAGAGGGTGTGGCTTATCGAGGTTGACGATGGCAAACGATGAAAT
>CM063509.1:123835175-123857675 GCA_032207245.1 Pardosa pseudoannulata | reverse complement strand
GACGTCATTTCCTTAGTCCCATGTCATTGTTTTAAGCGCCGTTTTCCTCGGTTAAAAGCAGGAGATTAAAATTATCAATTTATCACATAATAAATAGGCGAAAACGATATTTTTTATCATTATGACGTCATCCTTTAAATATTTCATTTATTCATTTCTTATTTTATATTATTTAAACATCGTCTGCGCAGTATCCATTCGATTTGACCTGGAAATTGAGATATAAAGTGATTCACTTTCATTTCTATGTGACGCAAATTATAGCATTTTTATATGAGAACTAATTTTAAATTTAATTCTTGGTTAATTTTTACGTTACAATGAAATGTTTATCAACAATATTCTAACAACAAAAAGTACAAATTTCAGTGACTCACAAGGCAAATAAAACCTATCATTTTTAAAGTTATCTTTATATTCATATGGTTGTTTATTATGAATGTGTGTTCTGTTTCATACAAAACTATGTGGTTTATCATAAATTTCCTTAATTTTGGAAAACATTTATTACTACCAACAAAATTAGCACTGTTGCTGTCAAAACCAAACCTCTGCTTCCTATTCTACCACGTAATATGGCAAGATCTATTAACGTTGCTAATCAACGTCAGTGGTAATACAGTAATGCAATTTAGGGTCAAACTTATATGTTACCATACAAAAAGTTTGAGCGCTGGCAATATGGATTTTATACATCCATAAAGGTTTTGCATTTTTTATAATTGCAAATTTGTTATAACAGGATACTATTTGGAAGCAAATGTTTGGGTTTTATAGAACTTAAAAAATTGTGACAGTGTCATGGGATAACATTTCAGGTTCCAGTAACACACGCAACTCCAAGGTAACAATTTTCCAATTTTAGAGGGGCACAATTTTGACTAAGTTTTAGATATTGTAGACATAAAAAAAAAGTGGAAAATGGAAGAATTTTCTTTATTGGAAAAAGTTTTTATAGTATGAAGAGAATTAAAGCTAACACTCGAAGAAAGTGAAAATTTTGAAGGTCCAAATGAACATATGCCGAATGATGGCCGAATGGTAACTGATCTTCGGTACCGGAGTTTGTTGCTCGAATCCCACTATGACATGGATGTTCGTACATTTCGGAATCGGCTTTAAGCAGTAGGTCCCAATCTCATTAGCTCTGGTGTTGCAATGAGGAATTTTCACGTTTTCTAATTTTGATTTTAAACGATAGAAGACAAAAAAGTAAGCAGGACAGTAGCTATTTTTCTTTCATTTGGGGGCCTAATGAGCGATTTCTGATGGGTTTTATAGCGGACTCTTTAGCGTCTCTCAAAAACGATACTTTTCTCCGCCGAGTTTGTGACGTCATCGTTCATGTCGACACCGACTGCCTATGCTGTTTACATGTTAAAAGGCGACTTTTAAATTTGTTTCTGTGTAAAGTATAGCATATAATAGAAATTTTTTTACTATGTCTGGCATTAAAAAATCATAGTATAAATATTGTATTGTGCCACTCTGTCAAAATACAGCAAGTAATTGCAATGAGAAGATATTTTTCAGCGTTTCCAAAGATCCACATACACGTAAAATCTGGACAACTGCGATGAAAAGGGATGAGAAATTAAACCCCAAATTATCATATAAATCATCTCTATGGGTTTGGGAAGACCATTTTTAGGTAAATAAATGCTTGCTTTTGTTTAAATATTACTAGTTTAGAAAAAGTAAAGTATATAAAAATACATATATACCTTTAAAAGAACTGTTGATTAACCAGTGCTATTTAACTTTTAAAACTGCTCATTTTCGAGTATTATCACAGAGTTCAACTACAATAAATGTTTGATAAAGCATATAAATATCGTAAAACATATAAATATCTAAAGCATATAATTATCAAATAAATAACTTGGGGGAGGGGAAAGTTTTGTATTTTTAAGGTATTATAAATATTTTCAAAGATGCATACTTTCTTAATTGAATCAATTCACAGTGATATTTTTCGATTAAATTGGTGACTAATTTGAAAAAAGTATATAATATTTTTAAAATACTTATAATGATATTACTTTAAAAATTAAATTAAATTTCAGAAACTTTATACATTTTTTAATTTAACATTAACATTAAAGACAATAAAATTGTATTGCTATTTAAAAAAGCATAAATAATTAAGTAAAGCCTTTTAAAGATTTTAAATTTCTTTTCATAAAATTTAAAATTCTTAAGAATTAGTTTGGAGCGCTACGATCTACTTTTTGCAACACGAAGGCTAAAGGCTTTCAATCCAGAGGCTTCTGTCAGTAAGCACAAAAATGACAACGAGCGAAAAATAAACACATAAAAGAGCAAAGAAATAGAAGGGTGGATTCGTGAGTTCATAGCACAATAACTCGAGAGTTGAAAGTTTAGGGATAGAAAAACATAAAATATTTTTGTGGCCATGACATCCGTACAAAATAAACAAAAAATAATGAATTAAAATGTCAAAATCGAAAAATTGAAAATTTTGAAAAAGCAAAAAATAAATGTTTTAAAAATAATTAAATTGCATTAAAAATCAAAAAAGGACTAAAGAATAATAAATAAACATAAAAAACAATTTTTAACAATTTAAATTAAGTTCTGAATTTTTGTATCGTCGGGAGCACCCGAGAAGAACGATGAAATTATGCAGAAGGCGTACTTAACCACCATACAACACGCCCACATTGACGAAAGGCAAAATAAAGTATTTGTTGGAGTGAAAAACAATGCCTGGATTTAAATATTAGGCTCCACCCTCAACAGGAGAGCAGAAAACCAAAACAGTACGGAGGATATGAGAGCAATACACATGGAATAATAAAAATAATTTAACACATGAAAAGTGATGTATGGCCAATTTTAAACATTTTAAAACTTTTTCTTACATTTTTATATATTTTTAATAATTTTTTTGGTAGATTTATTTTGTTTTTTATTTTAACAGTACACGTTATTAAGGATCTTTGGCACGAAGGCTAAAGGCCCGGGTCTCACAATAAATACCTTCTCTAATTTTTTATTTTAATATATTACATCTATCTCCATTTATAAAAAGCGATACTACTACAAATGTGTGTATATGATATATGTATATTTATTTGACTTGATTATATCTACAAATAGATGCTGTGATTAGCATGAATAAAATATTAATACATGTTAAGTAAAATTGGATAAATATATAACTGATTTTACATACCGTTGGGTTTTAATTCCCCGTATTTCTGTTCCCATAAAATCCGGTTTTTTTTTTTTTTTTTTTTTTTTTTTTTCCCAAGAATGAAAACATTGACATGCTGTTAATGGAAGTTGTCTGACTGTCCTTTGGTAAATCCAGGTAGAAGAGACATTTATGACAAATTGAGATAACTAAGTTATCTAGATCGATAAAATAAACCTTCAGGTTTAAATAAAAATAAATTTTGATAGCCAGAAAATTTCAGGAACTTGCAAAAACAAAATCGGAAAATAGTGCGCGCTTAAAAGCAATACAAAAATATTGGTCTGCATGAACGATGACATCACAACCAATCACGGAGCGTTTTGATGTCACGTGATTTTCGCTTAACTTTAAAATTAATTTTTTAAATGATGGACACAGTTTTTTACATTTTTGAGAACATTTTTGGAATCTACGAGTCTGAAATTATCAGAAAAACACTAAGTTGTTCGAATCCCCCACATGTGCAAATTCCTCATTGGTAGACCGTAGCTTTGCAAACCAAACCAAACCAAAATGAATATTTAAACTTTCAATATTGAAGTAAAAACGTCGAAAACATGGAGTACATATCATTAAAGAACATCGAACTTCTTTATTTGAACATCACAACAACATTATTACTATTTGCTACAGTTGCCAACGGATAACAACAAATACACCGTTGCTAATGGGTAACTACATATAACGCATAATAATACTAATAGACACGATAGTTGATTACAGAAGTTTGCTTGTATTCATGTGCAATAAAAAATTGTCTAAAATATTCAAGCCTTGTCAAAATCAATATTTCCGTTAAATTCTGAACACTGAAATTGAAATTATTCGAAGCATAACACTTTCTTTATTTGAAACAAGGAAGTAATATTCTTATTGAAAGTGACTTTGTATCAACCTGATTATCAAAAGTTCTTTCGTTTTCTCCAGAAACTCACCCAGAGATAATTTTGTTACCATGTAACTTCGCTTTATCACTCATTGATTACTTTATCAGTTTAGTCGTCACATCCGTTCATCACCCTTTTTTCTTGTGCTGTTATTCCTAAGGAAACATATTTTTGAATAAAATTTTTTCCGTAAACGTATTTTTATTCTTTGCATTGGATGAATATAAATAGTTTCGGTACTTACGTATTATCTCAACCAGGTTGGCGCGATTTGTAAGTTTGAGTAAGAAAGTATCAATAGAAAGAAAATGTACATTTATTGATTACAAATAATTTTTAATACAGTTTTTTATATTATTTTGTTTTAAAATATAAAATAGCAATTAAACCCTTCCGGTTTCGAATTGGAATAAGTTGCAGAAGTATTGTTTCGGCCGAAATCTTTTGGCTATTGCTTTTAGCACTGATTGAAAACCGTCTTCGCCATTAACAGCTTGAGCTTGGCGCCATGTAAATTCGATAAGGTATGAGTCAAGATGATGACGGGCTGTTTCATCTCTGTTTTTTGTTGCGCCATTTGGCTGAGCCCCACATGCGCTATACATATTGTGTGTGAACGCCCGTATCGGGATCCACAAAGTTCAGTGGCGTGCGGTCCATATGTGCAGGGTGTGCACTGCACACCCTGGCAAAATTTTGAGGGACAATAATTTTCTGCACCTATGTCTACCTATCTTTATATGGTATATAATAAATATTATTTATAATATATTCAAATATTATGTTGATTTGCTTGCTTGTATTCCCACAGTGCGTGCGGTACTAGGTGCTGCACCACGTAGCGCGTTCAAAAGCAAACGAACATAGGAAGTTTTGATGTGTACGCACTGCGCACTAAATTGAAAATCACGCTTTATATGTATGGGCTACTGGAGAAGAACAGCATACTATAGCACTGAGGCAAGTGCAGCTATTTTTCCTGCACTTGGCATTCAGAATCATCCGAAGGTACGGTTTATTAAGCGTTGTATTAGAGCGGGGACTTACGTGCTGAAGCGATTTTGGTTTTTTAACTGATTAACTGGCCATACGATTTTGCAGACGGTTAATGTTTAAATTTATATATTGTAATATTTTGTTTTCATGGAAATATAAAAGAAGTATTTCATCAATATAAAGTGAAATGTTTTAGTGTGGTAAAGTAATTTCGGTGATGTATTCTATTTATTGAAATAATTAGCTGAAAAACAATGTTGTTTTGTTTTAAAGAAACGAATTTTAACAGAACAGTCCAAATTTTACCATTCATTGTGTCTTACAGACAGTATATAAGTTATATCTGTAACACCATATCCCTGGTTTTGTTTTTAAAAATTGTCAAGATGTTTTTCGCAGAATATATGATTTCCAAATGTTAAAAACAATTAATAAATATAATTTAATCCACTGACCGAACAAGAAACAGTTCGTTCTATTGTGCCAGCGTGCAGTGAAATCCTCTGCAAGTGGAATAGACGTTCGGTTTGCCAGCACGAATGAGCATTCGGATGAGGCACCACAGCGGCGGGTGCCATGTGGTGCTACGTTTGCTGAACATATAAGTTTTTCGTGGAAGCCCGAAGCGTTGCTTTTTCGACGCCGATATGACACCATACAACAAAAGACATGATTTTTGCTTCAGTGCTAGTAGAATTCTCATAAGTTTAGCTGTTTTTATAGTTACAACTCGACTACTCGTAGGTAAATATTTTATTTATTGTAATCTTTAAATTTATATTCATAATAAATAACCCGTTTCATAATGGAGAACTCAGATGTCTCAATAATTAAAGATTTATTGGAAAATCCATGTTCTTTGCACACATGACTGCATAAAAACCTACCACACGCCACTGACTAAGTTATATTTGTGACTAACAGTTAGTAACAGTTTGTGAGGTTAATTCTTTACACCAACAATAAATGAAGCGCACCGCTGTCACAAATGAAATTCGGCTACCTTCAAACCAATTTCTGGTTCTCATACCCAAGAGTTGATTGCACTCTTCGACGTTACATTTCCAGAAGATTTGCCTTCCAAAATACAGTTTCATTTTATGAGAATTTTTACAAGTACGTTCGTTCGGTATAATTCCATATCCCTGTAACAATTCAACAGCATCTTTTTCACTCGCAGGCAGATCCCAAATACCCATAGTTAAAGTATTTCACGGCATTCAATCTAACCAGTAAAAAAATAATTTCTTTACGAAAAACCACGTATAACACGTAGGGTTGCCGTAAGTAGGGTCGCCAAATTTGGCGATTTATGCGAATTTTGGCCTGGTTGCGTTAATACGTAAGTACCATAGTTGCATTTAAAAGACTATTTTTGGATAAGTTTTATGGCCAATTATTATTGATTTACTAAGCTCATAAAACAATTTACAAAACTTAATATATATTTGGTTAATGATTCTCAATTTTCGTTTTAAATTTTGACACCCTTCCGTTAAAATAATTAAATCAAATAATTCCAAGACATCTCGCGTAAAAGTGCAACATATGGGTTTTAGAGAATAGTCAGTTATAATGCATAACTTTGCTAATTTGTTAATTAAAAACTGAATCTCATTTTAAATTACAGAATTAAAAATTTCAAATTTTTTTCTTGATTACAATATTTGATTCTTAGAGCTTTGATATTTTGTTAATTAAAAACTGAATCCCATTTTAAATTATGGAAAAAAATATTTCGAAATTTTATCTTGATTACAATATTCAATTGTTACAACTTTGCTATTTTGTTAATTAAAATCTCATTCACATTTTAAATTATGGATAAAAGCAATTCAAAATTTTTACTTCATCACAACAATATTCGATTGTTACTACTTTGCTAATTTGTTAATTAAAAATTGATTCACATTTTACATTATAGATGAAAGCAATAAAAAATTTTTACTTGATCACACCAATATTTGATTATTACAACTTTTCTATTTTGTTAATTAAAAGCTTATTCACATTTTAAATTATGGATGAAAACCAATTAAAAATTTTTATTTGATCACAAAAATATTCGATTTTTACAACTTTGCTATTCTGTTAATTAAGAACTGGTTTACATTTTAAATTATGGATTAAAGCATTTCAAAATTTTTACTTGATCACAATAATATTGGACTGTTGCATTTTTGCTATTTTGTTAATTAAAAACGGACTCACATATGAAATTATGGATGAAAGCAATTCAAAATTTTTACTTCATCACAAAAATACTCAAATGTTTAAAACTTTAATATTTTGTTAACCAAAAAATTGATTCACATTTTAAATTATGGATGAAAGCAATTCAAAATTTACACTTAATCACGACAATATTCGACTGTTACTACTTTGCTAATTTATTAATTAAAAAATGATTCACATTTAAAATTATGGATGAAAGAATGTCAAAATTTTTACTTGATCACAACAATATTCAAGTGTTACAACATTGCTATTTTGTTAATTTAAACTGATTAACATTTTAAATTATGGATGAAAGCAATTCAAAATTTTTACTTAATCCCAACAATATTCGACTGTTAGTACTTTGCTAATTTGTTAATTAAAAAATGATTCACATTTAAAATTATGGATGAAAGAATTTCAAAATTTTTACTTGATCACAAAAATATTCGACTCTTACTACTTTGCTAATTTGTTAATTAAAAACTGACTCACATTTTAAATTATGGATGAAAGCAATTCAAAATTTTTACTTCATCACAACAATATTCGAATACTAAAACTTTAATATTTTGTTAACCAAAAATTGATTCACATTTTAAATTATAAATGAAAGCAATTCAAAATTTACACTTAATCACAACAATATCCGACTGTTACTACTTTGCTAATTTGTTAATTAAAAAATGATTCACATTTAAAATTATGGATGAAACAACGTCAAAATTTTTACTTGATCACAACAATATTCAAGTGTTACAACTTTGCTATTTTGTTACTTAAAAACGGATTCACATTTAAATTATGGATGAAAGCAAACCAAAATTTTTACTTAATCACAACAATATTCGACTGTTACTACTTTGCTAATTTGTTAATTAAAAATAATTCACATTTAAAATTATGGATGAAAGAAATTCAAAATTTTTACTTGATCACAACAATATTCAAGTGTTACAACTTTGCTATTTTGTTAATTAAAACTGATTCACATTTTAAATTATGGATGAAAGCAATTCAAAATTTTTACTTAATCACAACAATATCCGACTGTTACTGCTTTGCTAATTTGTTAATTAAAAAATTATGTACATTTAAAATTATGGGTGAAAGAATGTCAAAATTTTTACTTGATCACAATATGCAAGTGTTACAACATTTCTATTTTGTTAATTAAAAACTTATTCACATTTTAAATTATGGCTGAAAGCAATTCAAAATTTTTACTTCACATTTTAAATCACATGCATAGTATATATATACACTAAATGATGATATATTTAAGGTCACACTTTCGTGTGACCTTAAATATATGTATATATAATCAATGTCCATCTGTGGACGAGAATTAAACGTGCGACATCTAGCAGAGCTAGTTAAAATTACTTACTACTTCATACCAGTTAAGTTATTCATATGTGAAACCCATGAAATTTAATTTAAAATTCCAATAAAATTATGCGATATTTAGCAGTGCCCCTGTTTTTGTAGATGTTTTTAATAACGAGGGGGAGTTACCTAGCATTTGCCCATTCAAAGCCATGGAATTTTTTTACCATTTTGTTATGGTAGCATTATATAGGCTGCAAACATTACTCCCTAGGTCAACACAAACAAAAAAGTGAGACCTCGCAATTTAGGAGAAAGACCAAGCAGAAGTCTCTCAAGTTTGTCCACAAACATCGTTTGGGGCTTCGAGAACTTTCCGATTACGAATCTATTTTACGAGCCCCAGCCGTCCTTAAAGAACACGGTGGATCTTTGGCTGTTCGAGCCTTGATTACGAAATTCTCGAATTATGAGATCGATGTCTTTGCTGACTGAGCTACAATGGCCTTTCTTTTGTAAAGAGGTTGAAACTCTTCAGTGTGCTGCAAACGAATGTATTAGATTATTCACTAACGTATATTGCACTACTCTAATGCATTTTAAATTTTATTTTAACATAATGTTCGTAGTAATGTATTTGTGATTCTTTTGTTAACATAAATGACTAATTTCAGGAAGTACAAAGATGCCTCAATCAGAAGAAGAAATGAAGAAAGAATCCTGCGTTCTCTTGCTGTTCGTCAGAGGACGCCCCTTTCCCGGAAGTAGATGGTTTTACAAAGACATCATAGAAAAAGCTTTAGATTTTAAACCAAGGGATACTGATATACTAATCAGCACATTTCCAAAATGCGGGACAAACTGGATGAAGTACATCGTACACACTATCATCAACAGGGGTCAAAAGCCATTGCAGTCATCCCACCAGCTTACCTACGAAGCAGTTCCTTTCATGGATATTAGTGGAATGGAACCCGTGGAAGTCCTGCCTGATCCAAGACCAATACATTATCACCTTCCTTACGATCTCATTCCTAAGAATCCAAGAGCTAAGTATATTTATATATTCCGTAATCCAAAAGACACGGTAGTATCATTTTATCACTTTACTATGCAAACAGATGAGCTGAATGTAACATTTGATGAATACTTTGAAAGTTTCATGAAAGGTTTAGTTGCTTATGGCGATTACTTTGACCACGTCCTCTCCTGGTATGAACATCGGAATGATCCCAATATTCTGTTCTTGTCGTACGAGGAATTGCATGCTGATACGCCAGGGCAAATTCTTAGAATAGCTCAATTTCTGGGAAATCAGTATTATGACGAACTAGTGAATGACAAGGATCTGCTGGCATTGGTTTTGAAGCACATCAGCTTTGAGAACATGAAGCAAACTTTGATGAAAAAAGCTCCCGTGAAGGAAGAATATGAACTGAAGTCCGATGTCATCGACACTCCTCTCCAAAGCGCAGGCCCAAGGTATGACGTCAAGTATTTGAGATATTTCCGAAAAGGAATCGTTGGCGACTGGAAGAATCATTTATCTCCCGAACAAAACCGAAGAATGGATGCTCGAATTCAGGAAAAGTTCGGAGGTACCGAAATCATTGACATGTTTAATGCTAAAAAGGCATGGCAGTGAAAGAATTTTATAGGTATACTATTGCGCAGTCCTTATATTAAATATTGGAAAGAGTAAATAAACGTTTGTCAGATGCAATATTTCACCTCTTTAAATGGAAGAGTTGTTTAGTAATCACAATTACTACGACATGAGAGCGTTTGTTTTACCATTTTCACTGATCCATCCATATGTATTAAGATAGACAGGCACATTATGAAAAGAACCAGCAAAAATCAATGCAGACTAAGCAACATTACAAAGGAAGCATTAAACGTCTCCAGAGTTACGTGGATAATTGCATGAGTTTGACTCATACAGATGAGTAAGCATGTAAATCAAATTTTCTTCAGGTAAAACTTTCAATACCCTTCTGGATTTGACACCGACAAGACAAACATCTAAATATTAAACTTCTTTAATTCAAAATATGCTCATTTTATACGATGACTTTGGAAATAACACGACCTTCGTCTATACTTTACCGTGACGACAATTATAAATCATCATTAGCTAGCAGTTTCTTGTTTATTATCGCGCCAGAAAGTAGCAGTTCCTATTCTGCCTATTCATAACAATTGCTTGCCTAACAATCGTCTGGTTTCCATCAGTTTCACAACTCTTTGGGCCGAAGAAATGAGGTGAAAAAAGCAAGATTCTTGCAATAAAACAAGCGTAATCAACAATGAACATCAATGTTTAAAAAGACTGAAATGTATTCAAAACTTATAACGTTTGTTTAAATATCTCAGTTGCGTACATTCATCATTTAAGAAAGAAGTTTAAAAACTGTACAATGAATACTAATTTCACGTTTTCAACAGGACTTTGCAATACTCTCTTAACTAAACTTTTTGTTAATTTACTGAATACATATAGAATAATATCAAATAACTAATTTTGATTTTAAAAAGTATTGTTGTAAAAACTTTTGTATTATTCAGAATCAATAAAAAAATTCGATTTAAAGATATGTTTTGTTGACTTATTTTCTGCTTCTAAAAACTAATAGAGAGCTTGACTAAAGAACTGGGTTCCCCCGCCAACTTGGCGATAATGGTTTAAGTATGGTCGCCTAACATTTTCTCCTGATATCACCGTGTCCAAACAATCTATGTCTATATTATAATTTATATATTTGCATCCAGCTCTCCTTGTGTAACTCTTTTCTTATATATTAACCCTTTGACAGTTTCATTTTTTTCCAGAATTCGGTCAAAAAATGTCACATTTTTTATTGCATTTTTTTGCTCATTTTACATTTTTAAGTAAAGATATGTTATTAAAATTAACATTTCTAATATTTTTAAGCATTTATTACAACTTTTTTTTCTTTCTATGAAAGCCTCATAGAACTGAAGTTTACCTTTAGTCTCCAGCGAAAGCAAATCTCGGTGGCTGATCCGAAAGATTATCACAATTAATTTCAAAAAAATGTCTTGCTTGACTGATTCCATCTGTACTACTATCAGAGTCACTACTATCCAGGTCATCTAGTAAACTTTCGCTACTATCATTTACAGATAATTCAGTTTCTGATTCCGAGTCACAGTTCGAATCACAGGAAATTAGCTCCATACGCTCTGAATTATCCATTATTTAAAAGTAAAAATATATTATTCAACTCTTACATCAATAAAATTATCAGGCGGTTAGTAAAATATAACCAGAAAGCTATACACTGAAAGATAACAATTCGTCTTCTGATACAAAACATGCGAAAAAACCCGCGCTTTTGAACCAATCAGAGTAGAAAATACAATAAACTGCAAACTATCATTTACTGGACGAATAATTTGTTACTAAAATTGGAAAAAATACGGCCGAAACAGTGCAAGCGAAATAGAAATCAGTAAAGGCCCGAAAGCTGTGCCCGTACGGCGTACGGGCAAAACAGGGAAGGGGTTAAAAGTGCGCAATGCCTAAAAAAATTAGATATAACAAACCATTAATGGTTCACTGTGGCTGATTTTTAATAATTTGGAGCTGTTGCGTTTGTAAACTGTTAAGGGATTAATTGCCCATAAACATAAATGTTCGGTTATCAAGTCGTTTTCTTTAATTAAGTAAGAGTATATAATTCTATTACGATGGCGCACTGTGCATTAATTAAAATCGCCAGAAAAAGCAAGAATTACAATGTTTGAATGGATTACCTTTGTGTTTTAGTAAATATCGCCAATATTTTCTCCAAATTTGCCAAGGGGAACCCAATTTTTAAGTAGTCCCCTAATCGAGTATCACAGAATGTAAAAAACATTTTACAAGTTTAAAAATCGGAGTAACTTTTACTTAGTCAAAATGTTCTCTTCCTAAATAGCAGAATTGAAAATTGTGTAATTACCAACATACAAGATCATTTTATATGAATTAACTAGCATATAGCCCGTCATATGACGGGATCAGTAAAGTTTTTTAATTTTCCAGAATTGTAAAGAACCGTATGAGGATGCTAAATTAATAGCTTGTTGTTTGACGGAGAATTATTTGGTACATGCTCAATAATTTGTTTATCTTCTTACTCCTCTAAAGTCTCCCAATACTGTAAATGTAGTTTAGAATCACGTCTAATTCTTTTAGAAAGATAATACAAAGTTTTTTTTTACCTACGAAGAAATTATCGTTAAGTACTTCCTTTTTTTTGCCACAGTAATTAATGGAAGAAAAGGAATGAAACTATCATTTACACTACACCCTGGAGGTAGATAGAATTTGTTGTTAATAACGGTGATAAATTTTTTCATTGCAGCATAAAATAAACGATGTTTAAATTTATACCTCACATATATACCAAATCTATTATTTATGTAAAAAAAATAAAAGAAAAGTATTTACGTAATATCTAAGTTCAGTGATAAAACGTATGAAAATAATGAGGGCGATATTTAGGTAATTTAAAATAAGAAATGATTAAATGAGATGGTTAAAGTAATGACGTCATAATGCTAGAAAAAGTTTTATTTTTACCTATTTATTGTATGATAAATTGATAAATTTAATCACCTGTTCTTAACCGGGGAAAATAGGGGTTGAAATAAAGGAATTAAATGCTAGAAAAGGGGTGGATTTCGAACGTCGCTAACCCTAACTCATCAAGAATCCAATAAGGCAATTTCAAGCAGCAGGGCACATCTCAACTTATGACAATTTTGGCTTTTGTTTCAATCTAAAAGGCAATTTATTGTTCGCCTATTGGCTGCTGTAAACATGAAAATGAATGAGAAGGGCATTATAGTAGTTCGTGACGTTGCTCGAAAATGCTCTATATGGATGCCTTTATCCATTCCAGGTACAACCGCTTCATAAATTCGAGGACAGACGGACAGATAGCTTAGGCTATTATTATATAGGGGATACTCAAGATGGTTACAAGAAAAAATATATCTAAGCAGGTACCAAAGAACTTAGTGAAAGTATATGCACAGTTTTGAACTCTTTCGTGGGCCATTTATTTCTCACTCCACGTTTCCAAACTTTCAAAACAGAACTGCTAATTTTATTCAATCGATCGAACAGTAGATGACAGAGAGAAACCGAAGCGGGAATTAGTTTTCCCGCCATTCCAATAGCAAGACCAATGTATTAGAATGAGTTTTCAGCTTCCCACAGGTGTGTTTTGTAAGATCATCGTGTAGGTGGGAAGTAATCTTCCCACGGGCCACGAAAGGGTTAAGAGGACAAGCCCTCTAAATCAGACCTTTCCAACCTTTTCTGGACCACCACTCCCGTTTACAATATATATATATATATATATATATATATATATATATATATATATATATATGTGTGTGTGTGTGTGTGTGTGTGTGTATATATATACATACATACATACATACATACATATATATATATATATATATATATATATATATATGTGTGTGTGTGTATATATATATATATATATATATATATATATATATATATATATATATATATATATATATATATATATATATATATATATATATATATATATATCTTCATCATTTATGGCACGGGTGGGCAAATACTTTTAAGCGCGGGCCAAAATGAAATTTTCAAAATGTCTCCCGGGCCGGAGGACTCTACCGCGTACGCTGTGCACACGCGAATGTTTTGGGTGGAGTTTTTTCCCTGCCCAAGAAATTTTTTTGACAAAAACACTATAAGTATCATTTTAAAGTATTTGGACAGAAAAATTTGACAGTTAATAAAAGATAATAGTAATAATAAATTGTCTTACTTAGGTGTATATGCGAACAATTTGTGCCCAGTAAAATATGTCATGTCATTTTTAAAGAAATAGGATCCATTATATTAAATTAATGGTCATTAAATAAATCAGTTAATGAAAGATTTTATTTTGATATTTATTTATATCTTAAAGATGCAAATTATTTTATTTTGATCATAGTTATTACATTTTTATATTTATATTACATTCTGTAAATAATGATAGTAAATAGAATCCCCTCTATAATAATAGCCTAAGTTGTCTGTCCGCGAATTTATGAAGCGGTTGTACCTGGAATGGATACAGGCATCCATATTGATTTTTTATGAATTAGGGTTAGCAAAATTCAAAGTGAGTTCGAAATCCGCCTCATCCCCCCCCCTTTTCGAGCGTTTAATGCTATTATTTCAAGCCTTATTCTCTCTCTTATTCTATACTAAATTCATTATTGATAGGATGGCGAGGGCGGAGTGCAATATTTAAATTTCTGGACTGTTTTTACTTGACCTTTATATATTCTAACCATTTCCTTCACCACGTGTAAGCTGGCACATGGGGTAGAGTGTCTGCCCGTTTGATCGTCGTACTTCTCGGGTTAATGGTTCTGCCCCCGACGTAACCGAATTTTTCTAAATGTCTAATTAATTTAATAATTTCTGCTTTTTCTTTTTAATTCTTATTCCTAAAATTGTTTTATTATTTTTAAATTTTTATTATTTTTAAAATAAATTTTTACCATTTTTCAAATTTTTATGATTTTTATTTTATTAAATTTACCTATTACCATTATTATATCAAGCCCCATTTTAAGAGCAGGTGATTAAATGTATCGATTTTTCACATAATAAATAGGTAAAAATAACAATTTTTTCTGGCATTATGACGTCATTCCTTTAATCATTTATTTTAGATTATTTAAATATCTTCTGCATTATTTCCATACGTTTTATCACTAAACTTAGATATTACGTAAATAATTTCCTTAAAGGAAATATTTTGTTGTAAAATAATTCTCAGCGAAAAAACAAACCATTTTTTTTACCTGCCTTATAGGGTACTTAACAATTCTGGAAAATTAAAAATTTGACTGATCCCGTCATATGACGGGCTATAAGCTAGTGATAAAAAGAAAAGACAAACAGCAAACGTTAAAATAGAATAATTTTAGATAATGTGAAACGTGAAATCTGGAATGTTCGTTTGATATTATTTCTTCAAAATTTGGATCCAAATCACTTGTAGCAATCCTTAATACCGAGTGTAGATTTTCGTCAGTAATTTGTGATCGATATTTATTTTTCGTGTAAATCATTAACGAAAAAGTTCTTTCACAAATATATGTTGAACCAAATAAAACTGGATATTTTTGAACCTAGTTCAAAAAAATGTTTGAAATGTTCTGTATTCAAAGCACCGTAGAAAACACTCAACTCGTTTGAGTGAAAATTTTCTTTTAGTCGGTCAGTAGTCCGTCGAAGAGTGAGAGGAGTGCACGTTCAATTCTATGTAGTAGCCGACCACACGCTTTATGAGAGTACGTATGTTGCATACATTAAAGTAGGGATATGGTTACAGCTGTTCAAATTATAATACTCTTTATTATTTATATATTTTTCATTATTTATATGTACGCTACGCATAAAAATACTGTTGATTTCAACAAAATCGCATATAAGAGATTAAAAAAATTGCATGCAGGATTTTTCAACGGGCCGGATAAAGTAAGCAAAAGGGCCGGCATTTGCCCACCTCTGATTTATGGCGTGACAGCCCAGGGTAGGGCAAGGCTTTCTGAACCAGTCTATTCTAGGTCCCCCTGATGCCAGACTTTTGCAATTCTTGGTCTTAAGGACAAGACTGTCTTATTCAACTGCGACCACCCATCGAAGTTTGGATCACCTCCTCCTTCTTGTATTGTTTGGTCTAGCCAAAAAGATTTCTTTGGGTATTGTTGTATCTTCCAACCAAGCAATCCAATAATTTCATCTTAACAGATGGCGCTGTGTGCGCGTTTTAGAAGTTGAAAGAATGTATATGTAATTTTTTTGTTGTCAGTCATTTGTTACGTTGTTGAACTGTTACGTTCAATAAAAAACTTAGAAAACGAAAACGTGGCTCGCACTGGATTACTCCAAACTAATAGCCTGATACCCCGATTCATAATAGGTATATTGCAGTTGTTCTTGTGATCAACATGACCTATCCAATTATCTTATCTTTGAATTGAACAACATCCAGCTCCTTAAACAATCTGTACAATTTGATGTTGTGCCTTACACACCAGATACCGATTTCATAATATACTTCTTAATATATTTCTCCAGAAAGCACCCAAAATCTTTAAGATAGGTAGAGTTGTGAGCAGTGAAAAAACCCGGTTTAAACCCGGAAAAAAAACCTTGTTTTTTGAGAAGGGAATTTTGAAAATTTCCAAAACATGGGAATTTTGAAGTATTTTGAAGTCGTTAATTCCTATGACACAATGAGAACCACCATTTTTTTCTGTCTTTGTTGTAGACCTCAAAAGTTGATATTTTCACAAAATTTAACTATTATATCCTATGAAAAAAAATTGAATAATTGGGATTAACTAACTGTATTTGGCAAGGTATCATGTTTGGCATGAAAGTATGAGTATACTTTTCTTTTGAGAAATATCCAATATTTTTATTATTACATAAGTATTAGGCAATAATCTGTAGTGTCACAAAACCCATAAATCATTATTTTTCTTGGATAACATCTCTCTCTCTCTCTCTCTCTCTCTCTCTCTCTATATATATATATATATATATATATATATATATATATATATATATATATATATATATATATATATATATATATAATGTGTGTTGGTGTAGGAATTGGACGCAAAATACAACAGTGTCATTTGATTACACCTTTAAATAATATACGCATTACAAAAAAATAATAAACAGTTATTTTAAATTTAAAGATATTTATTTTTATGTTATAAAAGGAGGGGGGAAAGTTTAGCATAAAGCAATTTACATAATAAATAATGATAAAAAATAATGCATATAATTATTATATTAGCAATTAAAATTGAAGCAACCAATTACGTGTTTGATAAGACTAACAGGGTAATTAATTACATAACTACTACTGTAAAATGATTCAAATGCTCATTTCTATTATTACTATTTTATTATATATAGAGTTCTGAACAGTGGAAAAAACCCGGTTTAAACCCGGAGAAAAACCGGGTTTTTTGGGGTAGGGAATTTCGAAAATTTCCAAAACATGGGAATTTTGAAGTATTTTGTTTACTTTTATCCTATTCGCACAACACATTTTTTACATTTCATAAATGATTTGATGTTGATAGTTAACTGGCAACTGTAATGAACAAACGTGTAAAGCCAAACAGCCAAGAAATTGAATAATTGGGATTAACTAACTATATTTGGCAAGGTATGTTCAGCATGAAAGTATGAGTATATTTTTCCTTTGAGAAATACCCAATATATTTATTACTTTCATAAATATTAGGCTCCGAACGATGGCCTAATGGTTAGGGTGCTGGCCTTCGGAACCGGAGTTCGTGGGTTCGAATCCCACAGTGGCATGGATGTTCGTAGCCGTTCGGAATCGGCTTTAAGCAGTAGGTCCCGGTCTCATTATCCCTCGTGTGCAAAAAGTAGACCGTAGCGCTCCAAACCAAACCAAACCATAAATATTAGGCAATAATCTGTAGTATCACAAAACAAATAAATCATTATTTTTCTTGGATGACATCTATCTCTCTCTCTACATATATATATATATATATATATATATATATATATATATATATATATATATATATATATATATATATATATATATAATGTGTGTGTGTGTGTGTGTGTGTGTGTGTGTGTAGAAATTGTACACAAAATGCAACATTGTCATTTGATTACACCTTTAAATGATATAAGCATTACAAAAAATAATAAATTGTTATTTTAAATTTAATTATTTATTTTTATATTATAAAAGGAGGGGAAAAAAGTTTAACATAAAGCAATTTACGTAATGTATAATGATCAAAAATAATGTATATAATTATTATATTAGCAATAAAATTGAAGCAACTAGTTATGTGTTTGATAAGACTAACAGGGTAATTAATTGCATAAATACTACTATAAAATCATTTAAATGCTCAATGCTATTATTTCTTGAATATATATATATATATATATATATATATATATATATATATATATATATATATATATATATATATATATATATATATATATTGCCAAAAGTAAAAAAAAATCTCTTAGAAATAATATGCTAGTTCTAAAATAACCACTGTTGAAAAAATAAATGTAAACATTGTTAAAATGATTTCTTCCCAAAGTTTCCAAAATTCCGGGTTTATTCCCACCTCTTCAAAATTCCGGGTTTTTTACATCTCTAAAGATAGGACGAATGAGGGTCTTATAGTAATTTTTTCTTTTTAGATAAAAGGTCAGATCTAAATAAATGTCTTGTTCTATGAAAAACCTTATTAGCAGCACAATCCATCTCTTTATTTTAAGAAGTACATCTTTTTTTGTATTGAATATTGATATTAAATAAATAAATTATGTGATTGTTTCAAACTTATGATCCCCAACAAAAAGATGAGAGGAGGTGCTGCTATTTCTAAAATTAGACCAATACTTTATTTTTTCTTGGTTAATAATGAGACCCATTGGTTTAGCTTCTATCAATAGCCTCAAATTTTTCCAATAAATATTTTTTACTGCTGGCAACAAGAACTATATCTTCATCAAATGCCAGTACTCGAACAGTTTTTCTAAAAATGCTGCCCCTGTTGTTTACTCCAGATTCCCTGATGACCCTTTCTAATGAAAATAAAAAAAAAAAAAAAAACATATTCGAACAAAATAGTTGGCTATATCAAATATTAAAATATTGTTGCAGATTACCTATATTTATTTCATCAACCTATCTCTACCTATTAAGAATACCTATTAAGAATCTATACCTATTAAGAATCACAAATTAGAAAATAAACTTTTTAACAGTTTCATTTTTTTTTTTTTTTTCAGAATTCGATCAAACAAATGTCAAATTTTTTTATTGACTTTTTTAATATTTTTACAATTTTAAATAGGAAAATAGGCTATTAAAAGCAATATTTCTGTTATCTTTTAGCATTTAGGATAACTTTTATACTTCAATGAAAATAATAGTGCTTTCTCTGTAAATTGTCTTATTTACCTACATGGCTGCCTAACAGGGAAATAACATTTACAGTAGAAAATATAAAAAACTACTATTTCGATAAGTTCTATAAGTTTTTCCGATTACAATTACATTTATTTATCCTATTTTCCTCTGGATATTTATCCTATTTTCTTCTGGATTTGAGGATTATTACAATAAATTTAAAAAAACTGCCTTGCTTGAGTAAAGCCATTTGTAATACTATCAGAATCACTAGTATCGAATTCATATAGTAATCTACAGTATAATCTCTGTATAACGACCCCCTGTAGGACCCACATCATATGGTCGTTGTAACGAAATGAAAAAATATTTAAAAAATTGAAAAAATTGATGAACAATTGAAAAATTGATGCACAAATCTTTTTCTGTGGCTTTCTGTTTTTTTTTCCAGCATTTTTAAAGTTTCGATATCTTCTATATCTGAAAATATATCCGCTATGTTTGTTTTCAAAGCAGAGCGCATGCTTAAAATGTAGTATCCGTAGATTAGGCATTTAATCCTCCAAATTCGGGGGATCAGAAACAGGAGATTAAAATGAGCTGAAAGCCCGTTGATTCTCGTTGAAGAATACAAAAATGTTGATTCGCTGTTAGATCCGAGTATTAAAATAGTGATGAATATGGCCCTAAGTAGTGGTTCCGAAACTATACTACCCAAGTCAACCCAGAATGCATATTTGAGGTTGTTTCCAAAGACATCACACCATGGTGAAGTACAGAATTTAAAATTTATTTTTCATTTGATAGAAGAAAGTGCATATGTAGAAAATAAACAAAAAAAAGCATTTACAAGCTGGTGTGATTCTTCTCACTTAAAATAAGACTCCATTTCACAAGTTCCGCTGCGAAAATGTGTCGGAGTTGCTGGTAGACAGTGGTACAAAAATGTGCGGAGCGCTAAGGGTTAAATTAATAATAGATTGCATTGATATAATTATTATGTGATTAAGTAAAATACAAGCAAACCGCTAAGCACTGAAAGATATAAGTTTGTCTGATACAAAACATGTAAAAAAAGCGCGCCAATAAGAACTTAAGCCCTATAGGAAGGGAACTATCATTTAGTAGCCATCTATATGACTGATTTGATATTAAAAAATAGAAAATATATGAGCGAAACGGTACGAAAAGAGTAAAACGAAACTGCCCTTACGGTGTACGGACAAACCATTATTGGGCCCCATACACAGTAGCACAGGCAAAATTGGGAAGGGGTTAATTAAAATGGTCATAAAATGCAGTAAAACATTCTTTATTAACCACTTAAAAATAAGCATAAAATCAATGAAAAATTAAAATAGAGTCAAATCTATTCATTAGCTTGTTTGCTAAATTCCCATGTATTGCAGAACTAGAGGGCTTGGCCCAGGAAGTTCTGTGCTACCCACATCCTGTGATCCTATGAGCTGTTGGAATTTTAACAATTTGTTAATATTCCAAGTTCGTTGACATCACTCACAAACTTCTACGTTCAATGATGTTCCTTTTCTTAGACAGTCAACTAGTTATTGCAAATGATCCCCCACTTTCAGTAAAATACAATGAAGGAAATGTAATTATCATTTCTGTAGTCGAAACCAGGGGAAGTCAAATGGCGGCCGGTGGTGAAGTTTGTTTATGAATTAAATATATATATATATATATATATATATATATATACATATATATATATATATGTATATACATGGGCGTAATTTGGGGGGGCAAGGGGGGGGCAATTGCCCCCCCAGAATTTTTAGTGGAGGGGCAAACTTATATTTTTGCCCCTCCAGATTTTTAGGATTTTTTCATATATGAAATTTTTTATTCAACATTTTAATGAATGTTGAAGTTACTCTGTTCTTATTAGTGTTCTTAAGACTTATTCTAATAACAATTACATTCCTTTCCTGGGACATTTTTTAAGCTTATAGGCTTTCGAACTTGTACTTTTGCACCCCCCCCCCAAGGTTTTCAAGATTTTATTCATATATGACACTTTTGATTCGACATTTTAATGAATGTTGAAGCTAATCTGATTTTATTTGTGTGCTTAAGATTTACTCTAATTACAGTTATCTTTCATTCCTGGGACATTTTTAAAGCGTATAGGTATTTGAACTTGTAGTTTTGCCCCTCCAGATTTTGAGGATTTTATTCATATATGAAATTTTTGATTTGACATTTTAATGAATGTTGAAGTTATTCTGTTTTTATTTGTGTACTTAAGATTTATTCTAATTACAGCTATTTTTCTTTCCTGGGACATTTTTAAAGCGTATAGGTATTCGAACTTGCTGTTTTGCCCCTCCAGATTTTGAGGATTTTATTCATATATGAAATTTTTGATTCAACATTTTAATGAATGTTGAAGTTATTCTGTTTTTATTTGTGTACTTAACACTTATTCTAATTGCAGCTATTTTTCTTTCCTGGGACATTTTTAAAGCGTATAGGTATTCGAACTTGCTGTTTTGCCCCTCCAGATTTTGAGGATTTTATTCATATATGAAATTTTTGATTCAACATTTTAATGAATGTTGAAGTTATTCTGTTTTTATTTGTGTACTTAAGACTTATTCTAATTACAGCTATTTTTCTTTCATGAGACATTTTTAAAGCGTATAGTTATTCGAAGCGTATAGTTCGTAGTTTTGTCCCTCCGAATGTTTTGGGTTTTTTTTAATTCATTAAAGCAAGTATGAGTATTTGAATAACTGTAGACTTCTCGACTTTTTCAAGACCTTTTTTTTCAGGAATAAAATGCCACTTAAAAAGG
>CM063509.1:123732313-123835075 GCA_032207245.1 Pardosa pseudoannulata | reverse complement strand
GTATATATATATATATATATATATATATATATATATATATGAATATCGAATTTATTGTAGTAAATATAATATTATTCGATTGATTTATTGATTACTTTCATAGATATCCTGTCTATTTTGTTGATGGTCCGCGGTAGCTCAGTCGGTAAAAGTTTCGACCTCATAACCGGAGGGTCATGGGATCAAGGATTGAGCCAGCCAAACATCCACTGTATTCATTAATGATGATGGGGCACACAGTGTTTATCTTTTATGGCCTAATCATCTTAGACCTTCTTTACTTGGCCTGTATTAGTCTTTAAGTTCGACAATGCTTACTGTACATTATGTTCATTAATATTTATCTACACTCAAGAATCAAAACATTTTGACCACCCCAACATTTTGGAAGGAACTCTCCTGGATGACGTGGAAGGCACGTGATCAGGTGGAAGTGATATTTAACTGCTGCTGGAGAGTATGAAGAATCATTCTTTCATTCACTTCTGTGTGTGATGGAAACGGCTGCGGATCTAAGCGATTTTGATAGGCAGATTGTAATGGCTCGAAGGCTCGGAACAAGTATTTCCGAAACTGCACGACTCGAGGGTTTCTCGCGATCTACAGTTGTTAGTACTTATGCAAAGTGGATGAATGTGAAACCAGCAGTAGACGACATGGTGTTGGACGTCCACACTCCATCAAAGAAAAATGTCGTCAGAGACTGTCTCGCATGGTGAAGCAAAACCGGAGCCAAAAAATGGCTCAGCTGACAACCCAATACAATGCAGGGCCATGTAGAATAGTATCGGAGCACACTGTTCAGCGGACACTATTGGATATGGGGCTACGCAGCAAACGTCCCACTCATGTGTCTTTGATGACCAAGCATCATCGCCAACTACGCCTACGTTGGGGCCGGGAACATCGAGACTGGTCCATGGATCAGTGGGAGAGAGTTGCCTGTCCACTGTATTCATTAATGATGATGGGCAACTAAAATAGGTATATGGTCAAAATGTCCTCCAAGTTCTCAAACCATAGCTCTGGAAGTGGCCGTCGAGGTTTGGGAATTTTCTGCTTGATCCTAGTTTTTAAATAACATGCATACTTGCAGCAAGTTTGATTTTTTGTGGATAATATCATGTCATAACAAATTTGAAGCGACAAACTTTCATCAAAACTCCTGCAAGTTAGACGGAATATAAAGCGACCACTCCTTTTCAACGCTATTTTGCTGCAAAACTGTGGCAATCTTGTCATGACAACCTGGAAGCAAGCGATAATTCTTAGACTTGATGCAGTCTTGTTTCAAACTTGCAGACCTGTCATGCTGAATTTGCTGCAAGTTTGCAGGCTTGCAAAGTAAGACTGCAGCAAGTTTGCTGCAAACTAAATTCGCTATCTGGGAAGGACCCATTTTGTGTTCTATGTGTTGCCCATAGAGAGTAATATTGGTAGCTTATGTGTTCTATAATTAAAAGGGCCAACCAATTCCACGGCTCCACATGAGCGAAGGGTTAACAGGCATGTGCTCGCGTTTTAAAAAATATATTTATATTCTGTAGTATTATGTTTAATGGCACTTTAACTGCCTTAACCCCCCCCCCGTCATATTCGACACAGATTTCCCTTTATACCCGCTACCATTCCAATGGAAAACTTAAGCATCTAACGGGGTTGGTGGGTACACCCCCATTGTGATCCGATGCTCTGTGCTATGATTAATTCGTGATTTTTTTTTAAGTCTCTCCCTGCAGAATGTTTTCCAGATCACTTACCAGGCTGCTTAGTGGAAATAACAACTGGGGGCAATTTTATCTCACAAAACACGTTCACAATATGGTAAATTAAAATTAAAATGTTTTAAATTTTTTAATTATTATAACTTTTTAAATATTTGTTTGGTTAGGAGCACTACGGTTTACTTTTTGCGACACGATTGCTAATGAGACTGGGACCAACTGCTTAAAGCGGATTTCGAACGGCTACGAACATCTATGCCACAGTGGGATTCGAACCCACGAACTCCGGTACCAAAGATCAGTGGACCATTCGGCCTTTATAAATATTAATAGTCTTCTCCGAAAACTTTCGAGATCTACTTTAACACCTCGTAAACAAGACGTTGCATGGATTTTTAGCTATCTCTTAACTTTATATTTTACTAGTTTTACCAAATGACAAGAATTCCTTGATTATTCTTATGTATAAAATTACAAGATATGCATGTATGCTGTTCTGAATGAAATTTGGCCTGGAAATACATTAACAGGGCCGTTCTTAGCGGGTATGAGGTCTATGTTCCGCAATCAGGCGGCAAAATTTAGAGGCTCCAAATTCGTTCTGTATCCTATAAAGCGGATTTTAAAAGGTAAGGTCAAGTCCATTATCAGAAGCATGCATACACAATAGACTAACATATGATTACGCTTTTATCACTTTTATAATGAAAACTTTCCCATAAATTCCCCTTTATGAACATTATTACATTCTAATCTTGCCTTCACCAAGTCATCACAAGTCATGAACCAAAGTATAGACATATAGACAATCAGACATCGTTAAGATCATAAAAAGTCACAGGATTCGGTGGCTAGTACATTTAATTAGAGATGAGAATACCAATCCAGTTAAAAAGCTCACATTTACCAAACCCATGGGAACTAGGAAGCAGGGAAGACAACCAATTAAATGGCTTATGAAAGGGAGACTGGAGGGGCATTGCCTCAGATAGGACCAGATGGTGGAAATTAATTAGGAGAGCCTTGGCCTGTAAGAGACTGTAGTGCCTTAGAAAAAGGTTTTGTTCTTACATTACTTATTATTTTTTTAATCTTAATAAAATGTTTAATTTATTGTTGAGATGGTATGAGATGAAGAAAACAATGGATTTTCGGTAGGAGATGGCATACCTTACTCAAGTCACCCATCCTGTTGAAATTGTCCCACTGCGCTTTCACAGCAAATTTTTGACTAGCAACAGATCATGACTGCCTTAGTGAACCCCTGCACTCAATTGGTGTGGAAAATGGGCCTGACTGTAACCTGTGTTCTTTTGTCTTTTGATGAACCCATGAACCTTTTAGATTTGATGAACTGCATTGCACTTTCTTTTATGACTTTTACCCCACTTTATTGCTGTGGCAAATGTACCTGACTGTAACATGTGTTCTTCTGGCGAACCCATGAACCTTTCAGATTTGATGAACTGCATTGCACTTTCTTTTATGACTTTTAACCCACTTTACTGGTGTGGCAAATGTACCTGACTGTAACATGTGTTCTTCTGGCGAACCCATGAACCTTTCAGATTTGATGAACTGCATTCAGGACCGTAGCCAGAAATTATTTTCGAAGGGGGACCAAGGGAGAAAGACATCTTTATTTTGAATGATACTTCAACTGATGAAAGAGGAAGCACTGCATTTCCAGAATACAGTGCCGGAAATACAGTGCTGTATTTCCGGCCACCGGCTTAGGAAGACTTTTATGGTCTGAGCAGGTTTTTTTTAAAGAAAATGACTGTTTATATTCATGAACAACTAAGCAGATAGCACACACACACACAAACGTGGGACATTGCCTATCTACAAAATGGTCTTTCAAAATTTCGGGGGGGGGGGATCAGTCTCCAAATCCCTCCCCCTGCCTACGGCCTTGACTGCATTGCACTTTCTTTTATGACTTTTACTGTTGACAACTTTACAAAGGATAATGGAAGATACAGCCGATGGCTAATGCTGCCAATTCCTGATGTAGGATTAAAAAATAAATAAATAAAATAAATTTAAAAGACTTGTTCTCCTATAAATATTGAAATCTTCATTTTTTCTGGTCTACATCATCTTAGGCCTTCTTTACTTAGCATGTATTAGTCTTTCAGTTTGGCAATGCTTGCTATACATTTTGTTCATTAATACTTATCTATATAACTATGATATATACTTTCTAGCAAATGCTGTTCTCCCATATACCATACACATGTACTTAGTTCTTAAATTTTACTAGGAAAGCAAGAACTTGCACAAAATAACTCACATAAAAACAAAGTTCTCTTTTCTAAAAATGTGAAATAGATAAAAGTGAACACAACAATTTTAATTTTTTAAATATTACATGATTTAATATAAAAAACTGCACACAAAATATGAAATAAATATTCCTCTTTTAATTAAAAAATTCATTAAAATCAATATGTACAAAAATATTTCTTTTCATATTTGTTAATAATAATTCCACTGGTCACCAAACTTATCATTGAAACGCTTCCTTTCCATATCATCAATTTTCTTTGCATAATGTTTATACCTGTAAAGAAAGGTAGAGTTTATAATTGCAAGCATATGAAATATCAATAGTTAAATACTAGTAGTTCAGTATATTTTAAACTTGTAAGTACAGTGGAAACTTGATCTATAACTTTTTGAGAGCACAGATGTGAAAGATGATAAATACTGGAAATGGATAATTTAGTTGTTTACAACACTAATTAGAAATATTTATAAACATTTAACACATATATTTAAAACAACCCATCCATGAACATCAGCAATGGAGAAAAAAAGGGGCTAATTTTTCAAATCATGAGATTATAGAGTGAAATTAAGGAGCTTATCATCAAACAGATTACAATTGGTTCATAAAGAGATCTAAATCTGGGACAACCCATCCATGCACATCAGCAGTAGAGAAAAAAGGGACTAATTTTTCAAATCATGAGATTATAGAGAGAAATTAAGGAGCTTATCAGCAAACAGATTACAATTGGTTCAAAAAGAGATCTAAAGCTGGGACAATTTAATGTTATTTTTCTTATATTTTAATAATTTTTCAAAATATTCGTTTACACAATTTAAAAATTTATATATATGTTTTGATATTTTTAGATTCTTTTTATTAAAGACACAAAAACTATACATCTTTAGCAAGATTGACCATGAAATTTCTTTGACTGACAAGATCAGTATGGACATAATCAACTAAATTAATTATGAGATAATTATTGTGATCTTATGAAATGTAACAAAAAGATTTTGACAGATATTTGAAATACTGGACATTTTACATTCAATAGGCAGACCTGAATTGCAGAAAACCATGGAGCATTAGTTATTTGATGAAGATAAATATTTTATACAACCAGGGTTGCAAAAAACCCACCTACCCAGAAAAACCCGGGCGGTTTTTTCTGGGTAAAACCCAGTCTAAAAAACGCAATAAAACCCACTCTAAAGCGGGTTTTATTGGGTTTTTTAAAAATTGATGATATTTTTATTTATTTTCTGAAACTGTTATCTTAGTTTTTTTACCCTCTTTCAATTTTAAAGAATTATTCTGTGGAATTATATATACAGTCTATCACAATTCAGAAAAATATTTGCAAATCTATGGTAAATCTAACATGACAATTTAGAAAATTTTCAATTCTTTTGTCAGCAAGAAAGGGATACTGTGAAATTTCTCTTCTTTTATTGTGAAAAACAGGTTGTGTTGACTGTTGAGAAATGACCTTACCTTGTTCCTGGGACTTGACTCTTTTTTTTTTTTTTTTTTTTTTGGCTACACACTTTGCCTATTACCTTTGACAAAAATTTTATGCAAAAATGTTTCAAAAATGTTTTTTAAATGAAGAAAGAATAGAGATAAAAAGTAATCCTTTGTTAAAATAACATTCAAATATGTGGTATATGTCAATATATAACATTTTACGTGTGATGTCAGAGTAAACTTTTTAATAGTCTTTACACTGATTTATTTGTATTAATTAAATTATAATTTCTTGAATATTTAGTTAATCAATAAAAATATAATCAGTTTTAGCAATTTAATATTTTCTGAAATAAGGTACTTCCCCTGCCCTCTTCTCTTAAAACCAGACCCCTAATAAAACCCCGAAAACCCAGAAGTTGGTTTTTTTTAAAAAAACCTGGGTTTTTTGCAACTCTGTATGCAACAGTAAGATTATTAATATTTGAATCAAATGCATACAGCCATGTTTGTGCTGCATATGTTAATAAAAGGATTAAAATATCATGGTTCAATTACCTTTTCACAATTTTTTTAGTCAATCTTTCTCTAGTGGTGTTATTAATCTGTTTAATATTAGTTAAGCCATCCTTCTTCTTTTTTCCCTTTTTCCCTTTCACAGGCACTTTCAAATCAATACCTGTTGCTGCTTCAATATCTCGTAATAACTGGGGATCTTGCCAATCTGGGACTAAAAATAAAAATATAGAGAAAAACTAAATTAAATAAAATTTTTATCATCACATATTTGGTAGACACAAAAAATTCATTAAATCAGTTCAAAAAGATACCTTTCTCTATATGTGAATATGATAACGCATGAAAAACAACCTATATATTAAATTATAATTACCTTTATGTGTCTTAGTTAATTTCACAATTTACACTAACTGGATTACTGCTGCAGAGTATGGTTTGATCAGTGGCGTGCAGCCCATATGTGCAGGGTGTGCACTGCACACCCTGGCAAAATTATGAGGGACAATAATTTTCAGCATCTATGTCTACCTATCTTTATATGGTATATAATAAATATTATTTATAATATATTCAAATATGTTGATTTGCTTGCTTGTATTCTCACAGTGCGTGCGGTACTAGGTGCTGCACCATGTAGCGTGCAAACGAACATAGGAAGTTCTGATGTGTACGCACTGCGCACTAAATTGAAAATCATGCTTTATATGTATGGTCTACTGGAGAAGAACAGCATACCATGGCACTGAGTCAAGTGCAGCTATTTTTCCTGCACTTGGCATTCAGAATCATCCGAAGATACGGTTTACGGAGCGTTGTATTAGAGCGGGGACTTACATGCGGAAGCACTTTTGGTTTTTTAACTGATTAACTGGCCATACGATTTTGCAGAAGGTTAATGTTTAAACTTATATATTGTAAGATATTTTTCATGGAAATATAAAAGAAGTATTTCATCAATATAAAGTGAAATGTATTAGTGTAGTAAATTAATTTCAGTGATGTATTCTATTTATTGAAATAATTAGCTGAAAAACAATGTTGTTTTCTTTTAAAGAAACGAATTTTAACAGAACAGTCCAAATTTTACCATTCATTGTGTCTTACAGACAGTATATAAGTTATATCTGTAACACCATATCTCTGGTTTTGTTTTTAAAAATTGTCAAGATGTTTTTCGCAGAATATATGATTTCCAAATGTTAAAAACAATTAATAAATATAATTTAATCAACTGACCGAACAAGAAACAGTTTGCTCTATTGTGCCAGCGTGCAGTGAAATCCTCTGCACGTGGAATAGCTGTTTGGTTTGTCGGCATTGATGAACATCTGGATGAGGCACCGCAGCAACAGGCACCATGTGGTGCTCCATTTGCTGAACATATAAGTTTTTCGTGGAAGCCTGAAGCATTGCTTTTTCGATGCCAATATGTCACCATACAACAAAAGACATGATTTTTGATTCAGTGCTAGTAGAATTCTCATAAGTTTAGCTGTTTTTATAGTTATAACTCGACTACTCGTAGGTAAATATTTTATTTATTGTATTCTTTAAATTTATATTCATAATAAATAACTCATTTCAGAATGGAGAACTCAGATGTCTCAATAATTAAAGATTTATTGGAAAATCCATGTTCTCTGCACACCCTGCATGAAAACCTACCGCACGCCACTGGGTTTGATATACTATGTGACGGTGCTAGACTATGTGACCAATGGTATTTTTACTTAGAAGCTAACTGTTAGAAATTGCAACTGGATCGGCACCTTCTCAACCTCCGGTGAATTCTGGCAACTTGTTTTTGTTTTTGTAAGTTAACCGAGGCAGGAGATTTTACCGCAAATTTGAGTGTCATTCGTTAAGAGAACTGACTCTCGCTGTATGTTTGGTCCTGATGTCTGCACGGCAAACGCAATTGTGACTTGAACTTTCACTCGGCAGCTACGAACTGTGTAATTTTGTGATTGGTTGAGTGGGGGAGGAAGTCGCATGATTATTTTAATTGTATGCGATCTGTGCTGCTGGATATATAAGAGGACCTGTAGATTGTTTTTAGTATTTGTGCATTTTTCCCAGCATATAGGCAGGCATCATATAATATGTTATAATTTTAAGATTTAAAAATAAATTTACATTTTTCTTTTTTTTTTAAATAGCTTGTCGTTTTTATACACAATATACAGAACTTCAATTACTTTCCACCTACAGTTGTAACTTTATAATACTCATGGGAATCACTACTAGACAGGGTTGGAAAAAAATCATGTTTTTTTTTTAAATAAAAAAAATCAGATTTATTTGATTTAAATCAGATTCATTTCATTTTTTTCTGAATTCTAATATTAATTACTGTTGTGTTTTTATATATTCTGCAATATACATGGAATAGTTTGTGATAAGTAACAACTGATCTATCTAGTATAATCTACACACAGATTATCTAAAATTAAATACATAAATTTTAATCTAAATACATTTCATTATTTTGTAATTGGATGGTGCAAACTAAATAAGACGTAAATTTAAAGAACAAATTAAATATTCATTTAATGCAAACTATTTATTAAAAAACAAAAAATTCACAATTATTTCAATATTTTTAAGCAACGAATTATGGATTTAACTGTTTCAATAAAAACACTAGTTTCGATGTCGTATCCACTCCTAATTGGTTACGAAGGCTAGAATGAACAATACCAAAAGAAGAAAACTGTCTTTCCATTCTAGCAGATAATGTGAAGGCTGTTGTTATTTGGTAGACAAACTGGATTTCAAGTTCTGTAATACTCTCTTTACCCATTACATAAAATAAATTAAACTAGTCATAAGTAGTCATTGTACCTACCCCTACTACATACTTTCTGATAACAACCCCTAAATTCTTCGAAAACATACTATCTATTTATACATATTTACTTATTGGTATTTCTGTGCTGACTGATTCCTAATTCTCCTGTCTTTCAAATGTAGGTTTTAAGAGAAATGAAAAAAAAATGATTTAAATCAATGATTTTTTTTAAATCAACTGATCTAAATCAACTGATTTAAATCATGCCAACCCTTCTACTACAACCCTACTCTGCTTAGTACCAGTATTGAGTTGTTTGTTTCAATACAGGTAACACTAATGACATTTCAATTCTAGCAACCCTATATATAGATAACTTTTACTTAAATTTAAGCATTTAAATTAAGCCTAGGAAAAAAAAAAGATGCTATGTTTGTCAATCCATTGATTGCTTCTGGGTTACATAGAATTGTGTTTATTAAACAATTAGCCGATGTGCTACCGTTGTACTACTGTTGTTTTGGAGCAATTACAACACAGATAAGAATCATTTTAAATTTATTTTTCGATTTTTATGTTTTCTCATTTCAAAATTTTTACAAGCTTTATTTACTTTTTGCCGTTATGTGTTTTCTTTTATGTTATTTACTTTTTTTTTTAAAAGTTTCATTAATTTTTGCCGATTTGGCAACTTTTTGTCACCAATGGCAAAAAACATCGCCAAAAAACAAATTACATCTGTTCCATGAACCCGTATATAAGCCTCCCCTCATCCACTTTAGGTCTTTAAGAGCCCAAAAAATTCTCGGCTTGTACATGGAAAAATACGATAGATTATGTAAATACGGTAAAAAATCAATTATACAAAACATTCACATATATGAAGTACTTACTATTCTTCAGTAAAACTCCCATAAGGTCTATGTAATAAATTATTCACTTTTATGAATATTCAGTTATAGAAAGTATTCACTTATATGAAGTACTTACTATTCTTCAGTAAAACTCCCATAAAGTCTATGTAATAAATTATTCACTTTAATGAATATTCAGTTATAGAAAGCATTCATTTATATGAAGTACTTACTGTTCTTCAGTAAACTCCCATAAGGTCTATGTAATAAATTATTCACTTTTATGAATATTCAGTTATAGAAAGATTCACTTGTATGAAGTACTTACTATTCTCCAGTAAAACTCCCATAAGATCTATGTAATAAATTATTCACTTTTATGAATATTCCACTGTACAAAACATACCATTATATGAAGTACTTCTTAATTCCCAGTAAAATTCCCATAAGGTTTTTGTAATAAATTATTCACTTATATGAATATTAGGCTGTAAATAATATTCATTTATTTAAAGTGCTTCTTTTCTCACTTATATGAAATGCCTATTTTTCAAATCTCCTAAGTTTTAAGATGAAACACATATCAGGATCTTATGGTTACTTATTCAATCCCAATGAAGGAAGATGTATAGAAAACCTATAAAAAATGTTTAAACATAAAAAAAGAAAAAAAAATTAATTCAAACTTTAGAAAAAAAGGCTTTGAGAGTTTTTGAATGGTATATTCCCTGTATCAAATTTTCTACATGTAGCTTTCTGCGTTTCCACATAATCACATTTACAGACACACAAATACACAGAAACAATCATCTGTATTATATAGAGTACATACCTGAAGATGAACCTTCATTGCTTGGTCCTGGAATACAACCTGGATCACCACTAGGATTACCAAGTGGATCTCGAGGAATTATTTTTCCATGAAAAGGACACTAAAGTATATAAAATACATAATCAAAATTTAAAAAAAACATAAGTTTTCTATAACTTTAGTAGTGAATGCATAAAATTTTTACAGTTGAAAAATTTATCGTCATTTATTTTAATTATGAATGATTGTTTTATCAGTAATAAACAGGGCCAGATTATTCCATAAATCAGAGTTTTTTTGGTAAAGGAACTCCATTATATTTGCAAAAATTTTGTGGGACCCCAAAAGCATCATGCAATCTGATACACACATGAGTGACATTAAAGTATATTAAATGCATAATCAAAATTAAAAAAAAAACATAAGTTTTCTATAACTTTAATAGTGAATGCATAAAATTTTTACAGTTGTTGAAAAATTAATAGTAATTTATTTTAATTATGAATGACTGTTTTATCAGTAATAAACAGGGCCAGATCATTCCATAAATCAGAGTTTCTTAAATTTTTTTGGTATAGGGACTCCATTATATTTGCAAAAATTTTGTGGGACCCCATAAGCATCATGTAATATGACACACATATGAGTGAAACTGTCAGTTTCTTCACTTGTACTTTAATATACTTGTAAAAAATTTGGAACCACGACTCATTTTTTACAGCTGTGTACCCTTTCCTATATCTGAAGGTCTACCCCACTGACCCCTTCACCCGATGTTCCTTTGAGAAATAAGAACCGGCCGGCTAAGGGGCTGATAAGTTTTCAGATGTGCTGCTCTTTTTCAGGGCGGTAGTGAATATAAAAGTAGAATTTCTTTTCTGGAAGGAATCAGGTTTCAAGAATCTGAACCCTGAAGAAAGGAGAGCCTGCCGGCAGTTCAGTCAAGGAGCATCCACGTAGAGCCTGCAATCTGAACACATCTCTCATTGGAGGGTGACTTTCTTGCTTACGGAGGAAGAAGACACAATGCCTTTCTTTTAAGTGGTTTTCATTAGCACAGTGCTGCTGCTATTACAATACTATTGCAGGTTTAGGTCATTAACTTTAATTTTAAAACATAAAACAGTTTGAAATTTTAAATAAGCAACAAACTGAAAACTATAATGTAATAATAAAAATAAATTCAACTACTTGGATATATTCGAACATTAACTATCCATTAAGTGCAGCCACTTGAAAGTTCACTACTAAGAAAGCTTGTTTTTTCTAACAGTGCAGCAAATATCAGTAGGAAGGGTGTACTGTTTTATCAGTAATAAACAGGGCAAGATCATTCCATAAATCAGAGTTTCTTAAAATTTCTTGGTGTAGAGATTCCATTATATTTGCAAAAATTTTGTGAAATCCCATAAGCATCATGCAATCTGACACACATGAGTGAAATTGTCAGTGTCTTCACTTGTACTTTAACATACTTGTAAAAAATTTGGAACCACAACCCATTTTTCGCAGCTATGTACCCTTCCCTATACCTGAATGTTGACCCCATTGACCCCTCCACCCGGTATTCCTTTGGGGAATACGAGCCAGCCGGCTAAAGGGCTGATAAGTTTTCAGATGTGTTGTTCTTTTACATGGCGGCAGTGAATCTAAAAGGAGGACTTCTTTTTTGGAAGGAATCAGGTTTCAAGAATCTGAACCCCCAAAGGAAAGCCTGCTGGCAATTCAGTCAAAGAGAGTCCTGCAGAAAGTAAAGCTGAATATTACACTTAGCCTATATTTATGCATATTATACAGTCGCATATTGCAGTGGGGTCTACTGGACCTGGTGTAAGGCTTTCCTGCTACCCCAGGTGGATGAGTAACAAAAAAAATATAAATAAATAAAAAGAATTGTAAGTTAAAAAATTTTTCCCTAGGGTGCAAAATAGATCTACCTCCTCACGGTGTACCCTGGACAACATATTTATACGGCTAACTGGTCTACAATTTTGGCATCGCAAATGCAAGATCGTGTTAAACTGAAGACCTGGAGTGCCGAAGACCTCGCCAATATTCCTGATCGTCCTCGATGTGAGGCAGTGGCGTTGTTCCGATTAGTGACAGGACATAACTGCCTAAGTGAACATCTCCATAGAATTGGCATTTTTGACTCCCCTCTTTGTTCTTTATGTGACCTTGGACAACCTTTAAATAGAGGTCATTGACTGCATTGATGCGGAGCACTTAGCGGTTCTTCCGACTCCGAGACTACCCTGTATTGGAAAGCCAGAGAACGCCTGAGGCAATGACTTCAGTCAGTGTTACTTTTGTTACTTGTACAGCTGTTCCACAATTGTTATTTTTATAATTGTAACCTGCCTTGCATTAGAATTTTTTAAAAAAATAAATAATTTTGTCCCTGGGAAACAGAAATTACCACACAAGAGGCTCTTTTTTTCATCAAGATATGGAATTAAAATTTAATGAAATAATCTATTTATTAACTTATTACAGTAATTTCAATGTATTTAAATTTATATATATATATATATATATATATATATATATATATATATATATATAGCTGTTAAGTGTAATAAATCCTTCTGCATACTTTGCAGGAAATTATAATTGTGTGATCAAAAAATTGTAATCATAAGTTATTAATTATATAGTAAGTTTAAGCTATTTATCAGAGAAAATATGCATAATTAAATAGATAATTTACCTTATATCTGTCTCGCCTTGGGCAAAGTTTACCGTTTGATAAAGGAGCTCGACATGTCCATTTAACTGGCTCAAATTTGCCACTAAAATCAATTTTCCGAGTTCTTAAACTGGCTATCTGCTCCTAAAAGGATAGATAATAAAATAATACATAATATGAGAATCAAAGATTTTTAAACAACTTTAAAAAAAATAGACATTTTAATAAAGTTTTAAAAAGTTTAACACAATTTTTAAAAAAAATCTGCATATTTACCTCTTTTAAAGTTTCACTTTCCTCAGCATCATCTTTGCACTCCCAAAATTTATGAAGTGAATCAAACCTATTATGTACAATAATACAAAAAAAAATAATTAAAATGGTAGCACTATACAAAAAATGAGTTTAATTGTAATTATGAATTTCATTTGATCATTTTTATGGATAAAAATTTGCTGCAGTCTTATTCCAGTAAAAATTATAAGCAGTAAATGATTAAAATATTTGAATAAACTAAATTTTTGATAAATGTTGATAGCTCCCAGTCTTTCAAACATTTTGAAAGTTTCTAAATTTGTTTCAAATTCCAAAGAAGAAGCATTTTATATTTTTTTTCTGGAATAAATACAGTGATTTGAAAGTCTTGCAAAACTACTTGAACTTCAGTTAGCCATATTTCAGCTGATATTCTGCTTGGATTTTGTTTTGAAAGTAACCAGTGTTATAAATTATCAGAACCACCCTTTGTAATGAAAGAGAAAGCTAAATCAATCCATGTGTTGAGAATTTTATCTTAGCCATCTCACTGAGCAAAATTAGACATTATGCAACAAGAGTTTTCTTTCCAACAACTACAAACTGCATACAACTACTTCATTGTAAAATCTCAACATTTGCCCAGCCTTGAAGTAGTTCTTTAGTCTGCAATACAAGGTGGCATCAGGTGGTGCGAGTTTTCAACAGAGAGTCCCCAGAAAAATCGATTTGCGGCAGTTGGTTTATTTTTGGAGAGCTTTTCTCCAGCCTTTTTGTGGGACTCAAGGAGGCCCATTTGTACCCCTGTACAATAATATCTGTCGGCACCTGTCCGCAGATTGTTTTTTAAGTTCTCCTTGAACCTGGGACTTTTAGGTCTGCACCAGCCTGCCTGAGCTCTGTGATTTTCATTTGGAAAATTTGTACATATTCCATTTTAATAAAGAATAAACGTTGTTATTGTTTCTAAGCTGTATGTCGTGTCATAACCACTTCGACACCTACATACTACCCGAGGATCCTGTGACGTTACAATATTCAGAGAGAGAGAGATAAGTAGATATATACATACATATTTGAAATGGCATGATTGGACATTTCACTTAAAATGTGAAAAGTTGATATGCAAAGGAACATAATTTTTTTCCCCTGCATTTTGGACAGGCTTTATTAGCACAAAGATCTTAGCTGCTCATCCAGATTAAAGTTCTGAAGGATCAGTTTTTAACCCCTCATGGCCATAATAATGGTAATGCTTGTTACTAACAAGAAAATATAAAATAACATCACCTACTGGCATTTGTATTGAGAACCTGTCAAAAATGTAAGCAACAAAATTGTACAATCAGTTTGCTAGATTTCATAGAGTTTGCTAGTCAATTAGTTTATACAATTAAATTTTGTCAAAGATGAATTAAATTCCACATAAAGAAAATCCACCTTCTTCACTCAATTCATTTTCTATACATTTTGGATTATATTAAAGAAGGATATCATTACATATATGTGTGTTTGTGTGTGTGTATGTATTTGTATGGGGGGGGGTACTTCTGCTAGCTATCAGATAAACTTAATAAAAAGAAAATAAAAGTAAAAGTATAAATTAATAATGCATATATCAAGTAAAATAGTACTATACAACAAACTTCATTAAAGTAAATCCTTACTAACTATAAAACATCAAGAACAAAGATATTTTATATTTATATTTCACTTTATAATAAGGACATTACATACCTTACAACTTCTGGAACTAGAGGTTTCTCTTCTTCCCAGTGATATAAATCGATATCATAGGGCAAAACTGGAGCTTTTTCCAATAACTTCTCCTTCGAATCTTTTTTTGTCTGTTTGTCATTAGAAGCACTATCACTGAAATAATCGTATTAAATAAAAATAATTGCAAATAATAATTATTGATAAATGCAAACTAAAACTAGCTTCCACATTTTGCATATTTATGTAGGTCTAATTTAGAGTGATTTATATCAAATATACCAAGTACTTTCCCACGATGGTCAGCACGTGCATGCACAGCTGTGGAAGAAATTTCCAAGAAGAATTTGGAACTTTGATTGTTGACTTTGAGTTTTAGGGACCCCTGCGGAGGAGTTATAGATCACGGAATAACAAATGTAACAGTCAAGCTTGCACAGAGATGTAACTATGAGTTATGGGGGCAGGGGCTAAAAATGTCAGCTTTCACAAAAGGGGCTATTTTAATGAGCCCACCAGCACTACCAAAGGGGGTGCAGACGTGGGAAAATTTCACCAACAAGCAATAGGCAAAGAAGAAAAAGGGGAGTGAAAACCGAGATGAGGAGTTGGGAAAGAGAGTGAAGAAAAGGAGTCAAAATTGGGATTGAAGAGTTGCTGGACATCCAGAGAGCCCAGACCAACAATCGAGTTCCGAAACCCACATGCCACCATAGATGTACAGCAAAATAACAGCCGGTACACGAGTACCAATGCCCTTTACATCCTGATGAAAGCCCGAGCCTACTCCCCTGTAATATCCAGAGGTAAATAGATTTAACATATTGATGATGGTTATTTAAGCCTCAGTTAGTAATTCAATATTTTGATTAAGGAATAATGTATAACAAAAGAGAATTGTAATAATTATTGTGTAATGATGAATATAAAATCTAAATAATTGCTGGTTATGTTATATGGTGATTAAGTAGTATATCAATTTGTAAATAGTGTACAGAATAAATGTCTTAATCCAAATTTTTACTGTTTCCCCTTTGTAAACGAACACTGGTGTTAGTGTTGTAAGTACATTGCAACATCAAATCTTACCATTCAGTTTCAGTGTTATTCACAGCAATCTTATTGCTGCTTTTAAATCTTTTACTTATTGTAGATAATGCTGTTGTAGGATCACTTATATCATCTGCATGAAGCTTCATTTTCCACTGGTTACCTTTTTCAAAATTTGAACAACCTTGAGAACTAGCCTGAGATGTTAATTCTAAAATGGAAAATTTGAGAATTTACCAAAATATTTATCTACACATATAAAATGATGCATTTATTATTAAATGAAATAACCTCTGTAAATGTAACAGCTTTCTAAAATGTACATGTAGGAATTTTATTTCTCAAAAAAAATACATAATAACTATACATCTAATAACTGATACTACTCCAGAAAGAAAGAATATATTTTATTAACACTTACAAAACTGTTTTAATAGGTCTCTTTTTGCAATCTTTTTTTTTTTTTTTTTTTTTTTTTTTATTACCAACTTCTTATTTAAATGATATGCTGCTGACTTATTGGGAACAATGAACAAAATTTCCAGACTGAGGATCTTTAACCTCATAACAATCGTATAATTTTCAAGAAAATGGTCATAAGGATTTTTTATTTAAGAAAATAGTATAAAAAATAGGTGTATGCATGCATTCATCTTTAACTTTTGGACTTTTTAGCTTAAAATTAAAGAAATTTAAATTTTTTTGGAAATGTCAGCATTCAGGGTTATTGTGACAATCTTGGTTTTCTAGTAAGCAAGGAAAATTTTAAAAATATATATTTTAAATATCAAAAAGAGAATTTTATTAGACTTAAACATAATATAAATAAATATTAGTAACTTTTTGTGTGTGGTAAATTTTAACGTAGGGGATCCAAAGGCTAATATCAAAATCTGAAGAGTAATATTGAATTTGTTCCCATATCTCATATTATTTTCATCTCTTCTGGAACAACACAGACTCCATGAGCCCACAATGACTCTGAATCCATAATGTACATAGCGCTAGAAAATATATTTTACCACAGAACACAAACCATGTGTATTCACACAAATAGCCTAATAAAATCACAGAGTTTAGATTACAAAATGCAAAACAAAAATACACATACAGTAGAATCTGGATTAACCAAGGTTTCTGTTAACCGAGTCAATAACTAAGTCTAATTTTTTTTCTCCTTTCCAAAATGAGCTTGGAAAAAATTATGCACATTTTAGTTCATTGTCAGTGTTACAGGCACTTCTTCCCCATAACGTGATTGCCCAGGCATGGCAATGAGTAAATCCAGCTACAATTTGTAAATCGTTCAACAAAATAATTGTTGAAAAGAGGAGACAGGGTGAATCCCAGCAGACGGAAAACACACCTACAGGGAACTTCTTGAGATCATCAATGGAATTGAAGGATGTGAGGAAGTTTTGGAAGAGGACATTTGAAAATGGCTGGACGTTGAGTATCAACATCCAAATTTTGAAATTCTCAATGACGAAGAAATCATACAAGCCGTTTATTCTTCATCGGACCTTATTGACGCAGAAAATGAAAATAAGGACTTTAAGGATTCTACGACAAGTCATAGTGAAAGTGTTCAAGCACTGACAACTGCCCTAAAATTTTTGGAGCAAAGAAACGATGCTACACCGATGGATCTCCCTGTTGCTCAAAAATTGGAGAGATAGGGCTGCCCGTGATAGAATCACCCCTGTGTTTTCAATGTTATGTTTAATTTTTTTCAAATGGAAAATTTTCATCCTATCAAAGTAGAAAGATTTTCAATATATTAAATCTGTACTTATTCAATATAGTAACAACTTGCTCTTCTACATGTCATGCTAGCATTTTAAATAAAATTTCTTAAATAAAAGAAGAGACAGTTCTCTTAAATACAATTTTTCATAAACTTATGCCATATTAACACTGTTGATATAAATATAAACTCAATAAATCTACCTTTTGGTAATCTTCTGACTCCTTTAACGTTTTCTTCATACCCTTCTTTTTCTTTAACTTCTTCAAAGTCATCATCATCATCATCACTATCTACAAATTACATAACCAATTAAGGCACATATAAAAATTAATATATTTCATAAAAAGAGTTTTCTGAAACAAAATTTTCAAATGCAAAGAATTATAAAAAAATGACTATAGTAACTGATACTCATGTATCCAAAAGTTAGAAGAAACAACACCCAAGTGGTATGAAGGATTAAACTTTATTATGCTTGTAATGTAGAGCCCAGTGGCGTTAGGGTAGCACTTTGTGTTCTCATGCCACAGGTCCGAGGTTCAATCCCTTTATAGTAAAGAAGTGGCTCTCACGTAAGTTAAGAGAATAAAAATTAATTTTAAAAATTAAATATTTTTATCTAAATTACAAGGATTTAAAGAGGATTTTTAAAATAAATATAACAAGTGGCCCACTGGGCGTTGGGGGTAGTGCTCCCACGACACAGGTCCAAGGTTCGATCCCTGGGCAGGGCAAGATTGACTAAGCCTTTCATCCCTTCAGTGGGTAGACAAACTGAGGACCAAACATGCTTGGAAACTAAACACTGGGAGTTCTGCATAAGGCTGACCACCTAACCGGAACGTATGTTTTGCACCCCAGGGCCCTTGGTTTAGAAAACGGTGATTGGCACCATAGGCCCTGGCCCCCTGTTTCACCAAGGAGTTTAGTTTAATGCTTGTAATGTATCATAAATATTTCATAAGTATTATATATCATAATTATTTCATCATAAATCAGTATGTTGAAGCATGCCTTAGTTATAACAGGTGTTGTTTTTGTTTCTGATGCAACTTGGGCAAGACAAATGCATTAGCCAGACACTACATGAATACAGGTCAAGGGAAGTGCTTTTTATTTGATAAGCACCCCTAGGGTAAAAGGTTTTTTTGGTTTTGGTTTGAAGTGCTACGATCTACTTTTTGCAACACAAGGGCTAATGAAACCGGTACCTACAGCTTAAAGCCAATTCCGAACAGCTACGAACATCCATGCCACTGTGGGATTTGAACCCACGAACTCCGGTACCGAAGGCCGGCACCCTAGCCAATCGGCCATCTTTCGGCCCTAGGGTAAAAGAATAACTTTTTCTTCAAGGTGGATTCTCACAACTGAGGCTCACATAATGCTTTACCAAGCTTTTAAGATGATATATTAAGTGTAAATATAAGGATCAATAAAAATACACCTGGAAACAGAAGGGTAGTACTGTTTAATACAATAGGTCACTGATCACTCAACATATGGTCTGGTGTAAAAGCCATCACTTTCCTGTAAATGATCTCCATTGATTTTCAGACTTTTGAGTGTCAGTGACAATGAGTATCATGAAGTAGATAAAGAGATGTTTTAAATACTAAAATAGAATGCATTTTAAGATTTAATTTACATTTAAGCTTTAATTATTACTTGTTATGTTGGAGTTAGTGCATGCAAATAGCTCACTCAGTGCACATGCACCTTTGAGCAAAAGTTTGGGAATCCCTGAATTACAGTAATAAAATTTCAGGAACATACATGAACTACAGAAGTTTATGTAAAACTAGCTGCTTTGCACCCAGCAGTCACTGAAATTTTTACTTTTTTTTTGTTAGAATATTGTTGATAAACATTTCATTGTAACGTAAAAATTAACTAAAAATTAAATTTAAAATAAGTTCTCATATAAAAATGCTATAATTTGGGTCACATAGATATGAAAGTTAATCACTTGATATCTCAATTTCCAGGTCAAATCAAATTGATACTACGCAGACGATGTTTAAATAATATAAAATAAGAAATGAATAAATGAGATATTTAAAGGAATGACGTCATAATGATAGAAAAATATCATTTTCACCTATTTATTATGTGATAAATTGAAAATTTTAATCTCCTGCTTTTAACCGAGGAAAACTACGTTTAAAACAATTACTTGGGATGACGTCACATTGCTAGAAATATTGCTTCTTTCACTTAGTTATGATGCGATAAATTAAAAAATTAATCGTTTGCGTTTAACTGGGGAAAATAATGCTTGGAATAATGACATAAAATGCTCGAAAAAGGGGGAAGGAATGGATTTCGAATGTTAAAAATTTACAAAAACCTTCCCAGGGATATACCTAAACATTTCCCAAATTTTCACGGCGATTGGATGCATGGTTTTTGAGTCTATCGAGTACATACAGACAGACACAAATTCATTTTTATATATATAGATTATAACAGAAAAGACAGGAAAGACGAATTATATCAAGAAAAACAAAAGCAAATTTTAAACAGTTTTTATCTTTATACTTAGCGTTTAGTACGAAAAGCTTTTAATAAATTAAAACTTCCTTCGGTTTCCACCTATTACATTTGTTAAGAAAAACTTTTAATTATAAAATTTAAATACAAGATGAAATATTTTTAATTAAAAGAGGTATTGACTGAGAAAAACATGATGACTTGAATTTTTAATAAATTTTTTTTACCTCATTTAATTAGTAAATAGCTCAAACAATATTCTCTAAATTTAAAAGCTTATTTGAAACAGAAACTTTTTATTTGATTTCTTAATCTTTTATGTGAGTTTAAATTTATTCACAAAACAAATATAAATCAAAATCTATTCATTAAATTAAAATAAACAAATCGTAAATATTTATAGAAGCATTCATACCTATTTCTCTCTTTGAAGGTTGAATTTTTAATTCTTTAAATTTTTCTAAATTTGACTCCATCAGTAACTTTAGATCAATAGCTTTTTTTAGAAGGTCAGAGCAATTTTGTCCTTTAGCAAGAATCTGGGGGAAAAAAAAAAAAAAAAAAAAACAGTACCCATCACAAAAAAAAATTAGAAAAACTATATACATGAGAAAATTTTATAAAAAATAATTACTTAAAAATATAAGAAAATTATGCACAGTTGTTAATCCAAAGGCACTCTATATCTAGTAGAAAAATTTAACAAATATTTAACACCACTAAACTCTTCAACGCAACAGCCCCTAGGCGGGCAGGGACTATGGTGCCAACCACCATTTTCAAGACCAAGGGCCCTGGGGTATGAAGCATATATTCCAGTTAGGTGATCCATCTTAAGCGGAAACCCCAGTGTTTAGTTCTCAAGCATGCTTGATCCTCAGTTTGTCTACCCACTGAAGGGATGAAAGGCTGAGTCAATCTTGTCCAGAGATTCACCCTCGGACCTGTGTCGTGGAAGCGGAAAGCGCTACCTCAACGCCACTGGGCTTCAAATATTTAACACCACTAACTAAATATTAAGACGAATCAATAATTTATTTTACTTAAGTTAAATAAACATTTTAGTTGAACAAAGTAGTAAAATTGAACATACATTTAACTTAGCTAAGTAAATATTAATAAAGTTGAATAAATACTTTATTTTAATTGTATAAACATTTTATTTGAACAAAAATGCAATAAATGGTCAACTTTCTAAAGTATCTTGTGAATTACTCCTTAAAGCCCCAACATTATTATTATTATCATTGTTATTTATATTTTTCTCTTAGTGAACAAGACCACATAATTATAAATATAATCATATAATAATATTAAAATCAAATGCTATAATTTTAAAATTTTAAAACCCTACATTCCACAATAAAACAATTAAGATCAAAAATAGAACTTTTTATGGATAAAAATCAAAACAGTATAATTAAAAATTAATCAAGAAATTATTATGGAATTATATAATGTGACATTGATAACAAGGTTCAGACTCTTTCCTCAGAAAAAAAATTAAGCACTTTTTAAGCACCTTAATTTTCATTGTACTATGATCGACCTACAGCTAAAGCTTAAAAATTGAAGCTTTTCATGAGCTTTATGACTTGTAAAATGACATTGAATAATATATATAGATCAATTTAATAATTTTATTAAATACAATTGTTAATATCTCATACTTTATGTTAAGAGATCTTTCTTCGCAAACATAAATTTTAGAATAGCAATAGTCCTTATTGATCAAATGCCCTCCCCCCCCCTTTCTAAAAAAATCTGAAATATTTGTAAAGATAAGAAAGTACTATATGTGGTGGAAGATCAACAAATTTCACATCATAGCAACAGTATTTTTAGAGCAACATAGATGTAAAATAAGATAATAGAAAGTACTTCTGTATTATAAACAAGTAAATATAATATTCACACACACACACACACACACACACACACACACACACAGGGAGACAGAGAGAAAAGAAGATGCAGTATCTACAATATAAAAGTTTTAATTAATTATGACATGCTCAAAACAAGATTCAAGAAATTATCAATGCTATTTTAAAAATGTAACTGAAGAACTATTTCCATTCATAATAGAGGATAAGAACCAAAAAATATAGGAAGAGGGGAAAATAAGAGAATATATCTAATTTTGAAGTTCATTTTTCTTTTCTTCTATACATTTTTTAAATTGGTCTAACTCTTCTTTCTTATCTTTAGCTTTGTTGAATCGATTGACGATTAATTACCAAGGGAAATAAAAATTCAGCAACCGATATTTGGGGGAAATTAAGCACTTTTTGAGCACTCAGAAAAAATTATAAATTTTAAGGCTACGAAAAGAAAATTAAACACTTTTTAAGGAGCCATTTTTAAGGGGCCTTAATAATGGATCTACAAAATAAGAACTTTTTAAGGATTTTAAGCACCCGGCCGAACTATGGATTAAAAAAAAGACAAAAACGAATGTTAATTGTTCCTACAGACAATTCAACTTACTTTGAGCCATCTTGTCACCATAGGATAAAATTTCAAGCTTATTTGTTTTTCAAGATCTTTCAAATTTTCTATGATAGGTGACGTGTCATCATTTGCATCTATAATAATGTCAGAACCTACAAAATATAAATGTACTAAATAAAATTGTTACACAAATGAATAAGTAATTTCGCTTATAATCCTGATTAAAAAATAAACTTACTTTTATTAACTTCAATAGTAATAGTTTTTTTCATATCATAAAATCCATGATGTCTAAGCTTGTTTTCAGATGTAGTATTAGCATCATTATTATCTGCCCTTGTATGGTCTGGAACAGCACTCTCGGATGATTCAAAATCAGCAGCAGAAAATAAATTATCAGAAGGATGAGGAATAAGTAGTCGAAAACAGTTTTCCATCTGAATAGCCACATCTGATATTTCTGGAGTAACTTCTGCATTGAATGAATGTATGCAGTTATAATATGAAATTATAAATATATCAAGAATAGAAATTTGTCTAATTGTTAAAATTCCCTACTGAAAAACATTCAACTTCCCTCACCCTTTCTCCCTTGCCTGGTGGAGTTTCAGCATAATATAAAACAATCAGAGACTTTTTCCCTGTTGTACTGCAACACAAATATTACTTGAGGTTTTAAGCATTTTCTCTACCATTTAAATGTGATTTTATAAAAATCTGATGTGGATACCTCATTACTTTTTCTCTATTAAGTTATGTACCTCTTTTAATGCATGTTACATTATCAGAAGTGATAATTACACATTCCCTCAAAAGTTCAAACTATGTTTCATTTTGCTTTATATTTATTTTATTACAAATTAATAAAATTTCAGAATATATAAGCTGAAAACAGTGTTGCCAACCTTCAAAGGCAAAATTATGGATTCTAGGTCCTAAAATTATGGCATTGGCTTATAAATTATCGTACATTTTTCTAATAGTTAAAAATAGTGTTAATAGATGGCGCTTGTACGATATATTTTTCTCGTTATACATTTCTCTCTCCCCCCCAACTTTTTTTTTTTTTTTTTTTTTTTTTCCGAACGATGGCCGAATGGTAGAGCGCTGCTCTTCGGAACCGGAGTTCGTGGGTTCGAATCCCGCTGCTGGCATGGATGTTTGTAGCCGTTCGGAATCGGCTTTAAACTGTAGGTCCCGGTCTCATTAGCCCTCGTGTGCAAAACAGTAGACCGTAGTGCTCCCAAACCAAACCAAACCACTTTTTTTTGGGGGGGGGGGTGGCAAAAAATATGTAAATATTTTAATAAGATTCATTAAATATTTTTCTATCATCCCGCATTTTACTTTAAATGAAACACCAGGCATGTGACTTTTCTTTACTGATCTAAGCATAAAATTGTGTGTGTGTGTATATATATATATATACATATATACTTTTTAATAATGTTATAATTCATTATTTACTGTGGGTTTTTTTAATATGAAATATTCAGTAATAAAACCGATTATTATTTAATAATTGGTTTAATTACTAAAAATACCATATTTTAGTGAAAACTGCAATAGAACAAGTAAAATGCAAAATTACTTCTAATTATCCATAATTATGTAATCATTAAAGAAATATCTCCAGTATAATTGTGAATATTCAGTAATTTTGCATTTAACAATTTTATGTTTTAGACTGATTTAAATAATTTGAAATAACTAACAGATAAAAACACTGGACATAACAATTTTTAAAATTCTTTATTTTATATTCATTTAAAAAGATATCAAACATTAGTACCTAGGTCATATTCAATTTCACAAATATACATTTTTTTTATAATTGACACTTTCCTTTCTTTTATTACACAGTACATATGGGCTTTCTCAACCTCTGTGTCAGGATTACTTACTTTCATTTAATGAAGAAGCACCTCAGAACATGCTCTTTAAGCTGCTCTAAAATCTACAACAATAATTATTTGATAAGAAAAAGTGATAAAAATATTAATTAGACATTTTCTATTTTTTGTTGGTGATCTTTATAGAGTTACAGTTAAATTACCCGTTCTTTTAATTCTCCATTAGTCTAATGTTGTTTTATAGTACAAATCAGGAAATTATTGTACAGTTTTTCAGAATTATGTCACATAATTTTGAGATTATTTTTCATCTTACAGCATCCTAAGTTATCGTACATGTACACTAATTATTGTATGGTTGGCAACACTAGTTGTAAAGTTTATTTTGAAAAAAAAATAATGCCAGTGATATGCAGTACAATTCAAGTGCAAAAGTAAATTAAAGATTAAAAATATACAGAACCTTCCATTTCAGCTTTCACTTTAGTAATCTTTTCATTTATTACTCTTTCCATACGTTCTTGTTCCTGCTGTTGTCTCTGACGCTGAACAATACTTCTTGCCTCCATATCATCAAAATCTACCTAATAATCACAATAATAGTAATACAGTGTTATAATATAATCTTGCTCAAAAATAATCTTTTCCTAATAAACCAAGCATAAAAAGTAATGATACATTAAAATTTTTATTTTTTAAGGAAGTAAAACAAGTTTTTTTAATGAATTGAAATTACATAAATCTGTTTTCGTAACAGAAAATTTGAACCTTGCTTTAACGTTATAATGGTATATTAGATAGACATATACACAGTCCAGTCATATTAATGTGATCACAGCCTACTTTTGATGCCCGTGTTAAATAACCAATTGCAGAAGGTACATGTCATCAAGAAATTTGATGGATATATAAAGAGTGTTGTAAGCATTCGTAACAGAAAATTTGAAATTTGCTTTAAAGTTATTATGGTATATTAGATAGACATATACACAATCCAGTCATATTAATGTGATCACAGCCTACTTTTGATGTCAATGTTAAATAACCAATTGCAGAAGGTACATGTTATCCAGAAATTGGATGGATATATAAAGAGTGTTGTAGGCATTCAGAAAAATTTCAGTTCTTACAGTCATGCAGAAATGGAGTAATTTATCCTATGTTCAAAAGGGCACAATCATGGGCTTTTGAGCTAAGGGTCGAAGCATTTCCAAAATGGCTAATTTCTTAAATTATTCATGGGCTGCCATGGTAAAGTATACTGTGCATGGCAAAATGGCAATGTCCAAAATCAGAGATATGGTGCACATGGGCCATATATGGCAGAGGTGAACGATGTCTGTGGAAGAGGATTTGATCAAATATACTGTCTACCAATAAGTATTTGGACACCTATGAAAATGACGATATCTATGGTCCTGAGGTACATCACGGCCTCTACTAGTATACATTATGTAGGAAACAGCATCGGCATTAGTCGCATGCAAGATGCCATGCAGTTCGGAGCTCTTTGATTTCGAGAAGGGTATAATTATAGGGTATCGCAAATGTGGCCGATCCTTAAGGGACATATCTAGCAATCTGAATGACCTAAAATCAACAGTGGCCTATGTGATTAAGAAGTGGAAGGTGAGCGGTGATTGTCGAAATTTGCCCCAAGTTGGCAGACCAACAAAACTGGGAGATAGAGACTGACGAGTGCTGTCCAGAGAAATTCGTAAGAACCACACCCAACCGATGACCCTCATCTGTGAGGAGTTTCAATAAACATCCGGGAGTATTGTTTTGATGAATACCATGAATAAAAAAGCACATCTGCTTGGTTTTCATGGTCGTGCTGCTGCCCATAAGCCTTTGATCAAAGTCCAAACATGCTGCTCAGTTAATATAGTGCAAAGCACATCGAAATTGGACCATAGATCAGTGGAAATAGGTTTTTTAGAATGACGAATCATGGTTCACTCTTTAATGTTCGGATGGAAGGGTCTGGGTCTGGTGTCTGCCTGGAGAACGTCTCCTGCCAGAATGCATTGTGCCAACAGTCAAGGTCAGAAGAGATGGAATTATAGTCTGGGGGTGTTTCTCCTGGGGGACTAAGACTGGGACTATTTTGGAGGACAATGTGCTTCCTACATTGAGGCAGTTTTACCAGTTGGATCCTTATTACTTTCAGAACAACAATAACAGTTGCCATTGGCAACAAAGGCTGGAATTTGCACACCAATACTGCAACTGACCTTCCACTGAGTGGAGACAGGTGGCTTTTTTCTTTGAATCCCATCTTATGCTCCATCAGGTAATTGGTGTATACAGTGTGAAACATTTGAAAGCAAATATTCTGCAAAAATTTCTAGAAGGGTCCAAGCAGGAGGAGGGAGCATTAGGAAGATCAGAACAATGAGTTCCCATGAGAAAGTGTTATAGATCAAGGATTTAATTTTTTGTAGCTCATTGGAGAGTTTGTTTCAAGAAGAGAAAGAAAGGGTCACAAATAACATATTTTAGATAAATTTATAGTTTTGGAAAGTGTGGAAGTACCGTAATTTCGCACATATAGTCCACGGACTACCTGTGTTTAAAAAGCAAATTTCTTAAGCTGCGAACTATTTGTTGATCCCGACTATCTGCTGGTTGGTCATTGCTCAAATCATCAAACTCGGAAGAAGGAGGATAAATCATGTTGTGCTAATGACCAATGGTCAAATATAAACAAAAGCAAGACACACGAGATGCCAAGAAAACATCATCAAATCATATCAGTAGTAATCCATGAAAAAAAGCAACTCAGAGAGCAGAATGAATCAGAACTAGCAAGTAGCACAATCTTAAATTATGTCCTGGATTACAGGAAGATGTCGATAGTCACTATTTACAAATGATTGTGAACATGGGTTCAAGATCGAAGGTTAAGGTTAGAAGGTCATTTCACCAGGAGGTTCACTCGTAACAGAGTGTTTCGTTTTCAAAGTTTTGATTTGCGGCAATATTGGTCATTCGTCTTTAAAACACCGTCATAGTTTTACTGCTCATTTCAAGATGAAAGTAATTCAGGAAGCAGAATTGGATGGAAATAGAGAAGCAGACCATTATTTTGAGGTTGACAAGAAAACAGTAAGAAATTGGAGCAAGCAAAAGGAAAATTTAAAAATACTGGAAGAAAGTGATCTAATCATCGTGGAAAAACACAATGATCTGCATTAGAAGATGATCTATATAACTGGGTTCTCGAACAGAAAATTTAGGCAGCTGTTTCCATACTGAAATACCAGATAACTGAGCAATATGTAACGATAACTTTAAAAAAATTATTGAATATCCAGACATTTCGGCACTCTACTGTACTTAGTTTTTGTCTTTAAAATAATTTAATATTGTCATATTAAAATGTCTATTTTTGCATGTATAGTCCACAAATTATCTAGTGGTGCAGACTATCTGATGATTTATGAAATTTTTTAAATAAAAAATCATGCCTGCAGACTATACGATGGTGTGGATTATACAAAAGAAATTATGGTAATGCCAATATCAATGATACTTATCCTTCACTTATTTTACGTAGCTGGAAAAGTTAAGGTTAAGAAAACTAGAATGTGGATGGAGAAAATACTGAACATTAAAGACAATAATTTTTGATATACTATATACAATAAAAGTTTTAATAATACAAAAATAAAATACAATATTTTCTGCAATTATTGCTTGAAAAATTTATGTTATAAAAATAAATTTTAACATAAGTAAAAATTGATAATCAGTTTTGTTTTTATACAAATTTCAAATATAAAATGAAAGAATAAAAGCAATTGGTTTGTATAGTGTGCACTTGGAGAAATATTGTTGGATGACTTAATCATTATTTAATAAGCTTGCATTTTAATCATAATTTTTTAATAGATTTTAGTATCTTACATGTTTAATATAACAACATTACATATTCTGCTGAAGCTCCTATCTCTACTGAGGTCCTACAATGCCGAGAATTGATGCGTTGTATTAGTCAAAAAGACAAATATATCAAGTTACAATGGATCCCCAGCCATTGCGGCATTTATAGGAATGATCAGGCTGATCTTCTCACACGTAAAGGTGCAACAAAGGCACAGCTAACAAATGTTTCTGGACTGTCTTTTCACTCAAAAAAGCTCTTTTGGAAACAAGCTTTGAATATGCCTGAGGCAATGATTTCGGTCAATGTTACTTTTGTTACTTGTACAGTTGTTCCACAATTGTTATTTTTATAATTGTAACCTGCCTTGCCATTAGAAATAAAAAAAAATTACATATTCTCACTAAAAGCATATTGTTAAAAATTTAATAGATCAGATCAACATCCAATGCACCCTTAATCATACTGAATGATAGGATTCACAAAATGATAGGATTCACAAAGTCTTGATCATATAAATAATGCATTTTCTTCAATTAAACAAAATGATAACTCAAAGAACACTTAAAAGATAAAATTATTATTATCACACTGATGAAATATAAACAACATATAAATTAATTTTCTTAATACCTTTCTACATCTCTGAAGATAGTTCAAAGCCAGCTTTAAACGAATATATTTTTCTCCAAATTTGGATGTCCAATTTTTTATGCATTCTAAGCCTTTTAATTTCAATGCCTTAGCTACAGGCTGAAATTGAAAAATAAATGCATCAGAACATATAAAGGATAAAATAAAATTAGAAGTACAATACCTAAAAGTATGTCTGTTTTTGTTTTGTCTCTACGGCATTTTAAAGAAAAGTTACAGCTGTTTAAACATCAGTGACAGCTGTCAAAACAAACTGGAAGTAGCGACTTTGGAACCAGAAGTTGTGAAGTCTTTTAAAGAGCATTTTTTAGACAAAAATTTTTTAATTTCCATGAAGATTAGTTTAAACATTTCTCTAGTATTTTTAATAATTAGCAACTTGGCAATTAGAAAGTTTTGAAGCAAGAAAGTGTGGGGAATTTTAAACATGTATCTTAATTTTTTAATAGTTAAAGTTGCTTTCATAAACTTCAAATGTGTTTTTCTCAGAATGGTATTTTTAATAAAATGTTGAAACTTTAAATGTGATTTCTCAAAAAGTTCTTAAAATATTTTGTTGAAAGTTGTTATGAATGCTTTTGATAGTATTTACTAGTGAATGATCTAAAAGCTTTAAATTTGGATAATTTTAATGTTGTTACACTCATAGTAAGATATAAAGGTAATGAAAATTCGTTAAAAATTCAATGTGTATTTTGAAGGAACAAAATTTTTTAACAAAGCAAAGATTTTAGTTGATTCACTAGTTCAGTGTTTAAAAAATGTGTTGCATAAAAAAATATTGAAATAATTTAATTTATTAAAAATTTACACCTTTTGAAAAAAAAAAACGATTTTTTTTACTAAATTTTCTTCATTTATTAGAAATTTTATAAAAACTTCTCCAGTAATAAATGTTTTAAGTGCAATTCTCTATGATAATTTAAAAAATAAATCTAAAAATGCAAAAACATGAACTAGTTTCTACATTTAAAGAAAAAAGTTCTCTGAACGTAGACGGATACCTTAATACTTACAGATTACAGACTAATCTAGCTTTAAAAAATATGATACAAATATATATAAATACTTGTGGCAAAGGAAGAGGCTTCTCTGGGTCAGTTTCTTCCACTAGTTCTAAAAATTCCTCAAAATCTGCTTCAAGTTTTGCTCGAAAAACAGCTGATCTGAGAAACAATTCATTTATAATTAAAAGAGAACTGTAACGGATTTCAGCATGGTCTTTTCTAAGCTGAGTCATCACAGAATAATATGCACAATTTATATATTTATCTGAGGACCTATAAAGATACATACAGAAAACTTCAGAATGTTTATTGTATAAATCTACTGTACATATAAACCAATATCAACAAAATATAAACATCTTAGTATTATAAATAGTTATAATTTTATTATTATAAATCACTAAAAATTACATAAATATTATACAAGAATCATTACAATATACTTGTCAACCTAATAAGAAGGAATGTGTAAAATAGAGCAAAAGTGACTTTTTTCCTGATTATTTGCATTAACTAATAAATAGCATTCTTCACAGCAAAATTTTTCAGTCCAAGAACAGTATTTTAAAATCTCATAAATGAATACTTACTCATTTTGATTAAAATAAATAATTTGCTCCTAATAGCTTACAGATTTCAAAAATATACTTACTATTCCAATGTTTAATATTTTTGCTCTAAGAATTTTGGCTAAATTCCTGCTCAAATCATAAAAACAAAAATGTATAACTTTTAGGTATAATATGTAAAAGTTGGCAGGTATGTTAACCCTTTGCCTTAAAACAACGTATGGGAGATGTGATTGTATTGTTGTGCCTAAAATGAAAATACCTCGTATCACACACGTGAGGATTCTGTCTGGCCAAAAGTGAAAATCTCGTATCAGACATGTTATTGTTTTTAGGCAATAAAGTTTTTGTTTTTGCATTACTGTTGGTTACAGTTGCAATATAAGAGTTGGTCATTTATTCTTAGGCATAATTGCAATAGGGTATTATATTATATGTAATAAATAATTAACTGTTGCCACTTAAAATATTCTTAAAAAAATCTAAAAATTTAACCTAATGGCAAAAAGGAAAATTGATACTAATAACGGTGCTGGAAAGTGTCCTGATTACACCATAGAAACTGAAACAGATACCAATTTGGATACATATAAACATCGTAACCAGAAATAAAACAATGAATATGGATCAGCTGAGAAGAGTGAGGGGGAGAGAGAGGGGCAGTCGGTTGGGAGAGTTGGAAGGAGATGCTCCAAAGAGCTGTCGAATATTAATTGAGATATTTCGAGACGCATAACTTGTGATAATGGATATTATATATATGTGTCTATTTTTCTCTTGTGATGTGCTGCATTATTATAAAATAAATATTTTGTGCAGCTGTACATTATTTCGTGATTTTCGTAGTTTTCTATATTTACTTTGTAAATTTCATGATACACCATTCGGATTACATGGAAAAATCTTTACTATACATCTGAAGATAGCATTAAAGTTTGTCCTGTAAAAATACGCGTGCAAAATTTAGTTAGTGATGAAAGCAATACTAATGAAGAAGAAAATATCAGGACCGTTACCAGAACAATGGATTTGGCAATCAAAAAATAATCAACTGAAGATATGGAAGTATACAGAAACTCCCGGCATAAAAGTAAAGTCTACAGGTGAGTTAAATGCAAAAAGTGTAAAGTTGCTCTACATGTTCCTGATTGTTTCGAGAAATATCACACTAGAAAAATTTTAATTTTCTGTCATTGGTTTAAAATGTTAGTAATAAAACAATACCCCTTACAAAATTTTGACTAATATTATACATTATTCACTTATAGGTTATTCACACAATAAATTCTACATAGAAAATATTTAAAGTTGCCCTAAATGTTCCTGATTGTTTCGAGAAATATCACACACTGGAAAATTTTTAATTTCCAGTCATTGGTTTAAAATGTTAGTAATAAAACAATACTCCTTACAAAATTTTGACTAATATTATACATTATTCACTTATAGGTTATTCACGCAATAAATTCTACATAGAAAATATTTAAAGTTGCCCTAAATGTTCCTGATTGTTTCGAGAAATATCACACACTGGAAATTTTTTAATTTCCTGTCATTGGTTTAAAATGTTAGTAATAAAACAATACCCCTTACAAAATTTTGACTAATATTATACATTATTCACTTATAGGTTATTCATGCAATAAATTCTACATAGAAAATATTTAAACGACTGAAAATTTTTACTTTTGTTATATAACCAAAAACATAGAAATAATATGTGAAATAAAAACATTAATAAATTTTTTTAATAAAAATGAAATGAAATATAATTATCAAATTCTGTGGTTTTATTAAATAGGACATGCAGTACTATTAATGTCCACTGATTTGCTCACAATTTAGTCTATGATGAAACTACTTCTGGTCATGACGCATTCATAAGGTGAGAGGTTAATACCCTACCTTAAAAACATTTTATCATAATAATCATTAAATAATATAAAATAAAATGCATTGTTACACAGTCATTAAGTAACAATTTAATTTATTGCTAACATTGAAAATCAAACAATCTAGCTATAAAAACTTTTATATTTAAGATTTTGAAATAACAAATACTGTACTTCCGCCCTTAAAAATATATGCATTCTTCGATATGCTAATATAAATGTTAAAATATAATAGTGCCTATGTAAAAAAATGCACGCATAAAAAATGGCATTTAAATAATATATAATTAACTGAGCTAAATAATTTTTATGGACAAAGGAAGTCTTGGGTATCTTACTTGCAAATATTTTTTAACTTTTTCATTTCCCTCTCATCCAACTCTCGTTTCCCAGTTGTAGTTAATTTTTGTATAATACATTGAATTTCTGATTCTTTGTCAACAGCAACAAATTTATTGGAAGCCATGAAGAATGTAAAGTTTAGGCAATGAGGAACTTAATTTAAAACCTGCAAATAAAAGTTAATTAATTCAAGGTAAGCTAATACTTACATAGATATACAAAATTATCCACACATGTTTTGATCTATATAAAATATGAAAGAGAGAAAAAGTTTTCATACAAAATATTATCATACAAAATCACACTCTAAAATTTATCTGCTGTAATGTGGCTCAATAATAAACCATTAAGCCTCTGACTGCTCATCCCGCGATTTCCCCGGACAATTCAAATGCAGCAAAATTTGCTCATCTCGCAATTTTTGCGGGCATGTAATTTTCTTCCTTTTTTAAGAAGTACATTTCGCCTTTTCACCGTTTAACCAGTGGAATAAATTATATACAGTATTAGACATTAAATTAGGTAATAAATAGAATTATATGACTAGAACTATAGTTATATTAGATAACAGAATTATAGATAGAATGCTTATATACATTTAAACTGTGCAACAAAAAAACACGCAATTTTTAAAGAGATGTCGGTTTACAAATTGAGCAGTCAGAGGGTTAATCTGAACAGTTTTGATTTCAGTGATATTTTGGAAAACTATCTCTGTAATCAACATTTTACTATTGTATCCAGGGTTGGCTTCATTTGCCCAACCCGAAAAAACCCGGGCAGGTTTAAAAAAAAAAAAAATACTTGAAAAAACCCAATTTGGTTTTTTCAAAATTGGGTTCTCAAAATCTTTATTTAAAATTCCACATATTTAACTAGTAATAAATGTATTGAATTAAATCTATAATATATATTACATATTTCATCTTTGACAATGATCCTAGATTTTGTTTAATTTGAGGGGGGTCTAAACTGCTAGAAAAAACAAAAACTTAAAAACTTCTCATGGAAAAAGTTATCTGCATAACAAATACAATAAAATCTAAATTAAACAAAGTTAATAAGAATGTAGGATGAAAAAATAAGAATATTGAAGTATTACATGTGATAAAATTAATTGAAAAATGGACAAGAAAAATTGGGAAAAAAATATGTATAACAACTGCAAATAAATAAACATGGGGATAATAGCTACTTATCATACTTACAAATTAACTAAAAAAATATCTTCTGAATGCTTTAATAATACAATACTGCTAATAAATATAGAGCAATAATTTAATACATTTTATTGAAACAAAAAAACTTCAAATGCAACTATTTCAAAGCCAACTTTTAGTATAAAATAATCGCCATTCAAAACAAGTTTTTTTTATGTTAGAAAAATTTTATAATATGAAAAAATTTTCAAAATTTCCTTTAATTTAGACAAAAATTTCTTCTGCATAATTTAAGATTGATTTTTAAATTTTTCAATTTTAAAAAGTAATTAACATTTTAAATTTATTTTAATCAGATAATTATTTATATATCCTGTCCTCTTACGTAACAAAAAACCTGAATAGTTTTCAAATCCCCCAAAAAAGCATCTAAAACCCATTAAAGTATAGTAAAAACCCTGATAAAACCCTCAAAAACCTCAAAAACCCTGAAAAAAAAACCCACTGGGCTGGGGTTTTTCTGAAAAAAAACCGGGTTTCTGCCAACCCTGATTGTATCTGATAATAACTGGTTGATCTAACTTCAAGAACGTGAAAGTTAACTTTTCTATTTAGTATGAAACTTTTATGTACATCACGAGAAAACACAGACCTCTTTTATGGATGGTGATAGGGAGGAAGAGATTAAATAAGCATGCTATCATACAGGTGAATTTTTGTATGTGATACCCCACCACTTAGTCGAATTATAATGTATTACATAATAATTTGGCAAAAGTATAATACAAGTGCATAATCCTTTTGTTAAAAATAAAATATTCTTGAAATTTTTTCAGAGTACTGATGATTTATGAAGAGAATGGGAACCAAAATCTAATCTTATATATGCATGAATGGGCACTGATCTTTGGTACCACAGAATGAATTCCACTTCTAGCATAGATGCTCTTAGTCCATATATACAGGGTATCTGCCCAAATAAAATTTTTCAAATCCATGACTTTTCATGACTTTCCCTGATTTAGCAAATCATTTTCCATGACTTTAAAAAGCTTTCATTAAAGTATATATGAATAAAACTTCTGATGTACATACAAATAAAATATATGCTTTTAGAGAAATTACAGGAATTTTATCACAAAAAAACTATAAACTTACTTTATAAGTGTTAATAAACTCACATACATAAAAATAAATTGTTGTATCTACATACCTAAGTTTAATCATATAGCAATTTTTCAATCAAAATGTTTCCAATTTGGTATTATCCAGGTGACCATGAATAATAGACAAATATAACCCTATAACATTTATATACAATATCCCTAAAGATAAACTTATATTTTGTGCAAAAAATCTTAACTAATTTTTATTAAAAAATAATTATTATTATATTAATAAAATTTTAATCTACAATTTAAGAAAAAACCAGAATAATATACATTTACCCACCCATTAAGCTTTCTTGCTTTGAGTTTCCTTGGTGAACAAATTTTATTTGGTCAATAGGATAATACATAAATACCAAACTCAGTAACTTCAGCCAAATGACAAGTAAAAATAGAATTAAACAATTCAATGCATTATTTTAAATCGGTAGTTTAGCGGATCCATGACTTTCCATGACAAAATTAATCCATTGTCTATATCCATGATTTTACTTGACTTTCCAGGTGCGCGGAAACCATGTATATTGATTAAGTAGTAGGCCCCAGTCTCATTAGCCCTTGTGACGCAAAAGAGTAGATCACAGTGCCAAAACCATCCAACCAATTGCTTTGTACACACCACTGGTCCAGGGCCTTACTATGATACTTTTGTGCCCAGGGCACAATCCAATTTTTGTGCCCTCAACCCCCATTACAAATTCATACGGACAAATTATTATCATAATTACAGTCATATAAAAATTATAACATTGAATTAGCAAACATAGTTAAGAAATTAGCATTAAATATTCAAAATCAAAAACACCAAATTTTCATTTTACGTAATCATTATTAACTCTGTTTAGCCATGCAAAAAAACCATGCTAGGACTATTAAAGACCTAGAGTAACCAACTTTTTTCATTTTTACCTTGTCACACTCACAAGCTGTGTGGTGCAGAAAATAAATAATAATAGAATTAAAAATAATTTAAACTGATGAGATGATTTAATGGTTTATAGTGGTACGTTGCTAATAATCAGTCTTAATATGCAATAACCCATAGGATAAAAAGAGCACCAGGTTTGTTGATGGAATTAATTATCTGGTAAATAACAGTAAAAATAAATTAAATAGGAAACAATATAGTTCATGACAAACACAATTACCTCGTACAATAATTTATTAAAACTTAACGATGATAGCGTAAGTTTGCAATTTTTCCCCATTTAATATGTGTTTTGAGCACTCAACTAAATTTTTGTGCCGCCTAAAATTTTCATGCCCAGGGCATGTGCCCCAAGTGCCTGTGCAATAATCAGGCACTCGATGGGTCTACATCACTTGTGCTATTAGCTTTTATCATTGTTATTAACTTTTTCATAACCAATTAAAGAAACCACTGTTCTGTAATGTTTTAAATTAGTGATGACTAGTACATAACTTTGGAATGATTTCATTTGAAGTTCTACAGTTAGTTTTTCTAGCTAATAGAGAGCTTAGATTGGGATCTACTGCTTGAAAATGATTCCATATGGCTACAAATATCTACATCAACAGAGGAATTCAAACCCACAGGTTCTACACACAAAAGACTTTTACTTTAACATTGTCTAGTCAAAATGTCTCCAAAGAGATGTTATGGGAATTTTATTTATTATTTTTTCCTCAATAAGATTACTGCAAAATGAGAATTATTAGTTCTATTAAAATTAATTAACTGTATTTTTGAGCATTTATATTCTCTTGTATAAATTTTTACCAATGGGTTTTAAATTCATCCCCGGGACTACTTAAGAATTGGGTTCCACTTGGCAAAAATATTCGCGGTATTTACTAAAACACAGAGGTAATCCATCCAAGCATTGTATTTTTTGCTTTTTCTGACGACTTTAATTTATGCACAGTGCACCATCGTAATAGAATTATATACTCTTGCTTAATTAAAGAAAACGACTTGAAAATCGGACATTTATATTTATGGGCAATTAATCCTTTAACAGTTTACAAATGCAGCAGCTCCAAATTATTAAAAATAAACCATAGTGAACCATTAATGGTTTGCTATATCTAATATTCTGCTTCTCATCCAAAATTGTGTGGGATTGCTACAGGACCATTAGCCAGTTGGCTATGGTCAAAAAGGTAACCCTAGTTTGGGTTCCTGGTCATTGCGGTATTTTTGGCAACGAGGTTGCCGATAATCTTGCTAAGTATGGTTCTGAGTTGCCCTTTATTGGGCCAGAACCTGTACTTGGTCTTCCTCATAATGTAGTGAGAAGGACCGTAAGGGACCTCCTAATGGGAGACTTATAAGGCCTGGCTTGATTCTGGCAATCAAAGACAGGCCAAAAAGCTTAACCAGGGTTATCCCTGGATGAGGGCTAAGGAGCTACTTAGGCTCAGTAGAAAATAGCTAAGGGTGGCCATTGGCCTGTTGACTGGCCATTGTTGCCTTAAGAGGCACCTCAACATTATTGGCATTATAGATAGCCCAGTATGTCACAGGTGCCATATTGCAGAGGAGAGTTCATCACATATTTTATGTGAATGTGACTACTACTGCACCAAGAGATTTGAATTCCTTGGGTATCACTTCATCGAGCTAAGGAGAGTTGCATGCAAGTATCATATAAATTGTAATATAGATACAGATTGTTTAGACACGGTGAGATCAGGACAAAATATTAGGCGACCATACTTGAGCCATTATCGTCAAGTTGGAGGGGGAACCCAGTTCTTTAGTCAAGCCTCATCCCCTTTGATTTTGTCAGTTAAAGATAAAATTCTATTTTATAAATGAGAAAGTTATATTAATATAATTCAAGGATAACCCCTGAACGAATGTATTATCAGAAATTAGAGTCAAACAGAAATAACTCAGCCAGAAGCAAAAAATTTACATGAGATTTAGTCAATTCCTATGTTGTTGTTTTTTAAACTTGTGCATACTTACTGTTAAAAAGTGATTAATGTACCCCATTATGTTTCAGGAGATATTAAAATTCAGTATATGTTTCAAGCTGTAGCAGGCCAATGTAGGAAAAGAAATTTAAAAGTTAAATAAATTTGCACTGTCTCAAACGAAAATAAATCTTTGATGTGAACTGAAAGAATATATATTTTAAAAGTTTATCTTTCAATGTATTACATAAATATTGAATTGAATATATCTCTTCGAGGTACCACCAATTAAATCATGAATTAACCAAATTCCACTTCATCTATAAATAACATATAAAATGCTTGTTTTTTCATTTCTGATTTACAAAGCCTATTCACAAATTAAATGTCAGAGAAAAGTTATTTCATCAGTTGTTTACATTTATAGATAAGATTTAACTACATTGAATAGACAGTGTTGCCATATTGTATAAATTGTATAAGAGTTAGAGTTTTTTTTTATCTTTATTTATATAAGTGAGTTATTCATAAATAGTAGTCTTAGTATTTGTAAATAATATAAAATATGTGATGCAACAAAATTATTAAAACTATTATCGATTTTAGAGAAACCACAATGTATTTCGACATCGATTGCTATCGTATCGAAATCGAATCATATATGACGAGAAATGGTATAGAGCCTGAGGAGAGAGGTCAAATAACTATATAGCTATCGTTTCAATACGATTTGGACTCAACTGTTCTCGTATAACGGATTTAAGTTAATTTGTGTATAATTAAACTCTTTTATATTTAAATAAGTGAATAAAACTATGGGTAGGAAAAAAAAGAAGCCTTCGAAACCTTGGTGCTGGTATCCTTATTGAGAAATTATATTGATTGTCGTTGCACTGTAAATATTAAAACTTACGTGTGCGATTGTTTCATCTCACACACTTCTGTTTATTTATCATCTCTTTACTTGGAAATTTAATAAAATATGTATTTCTGATTCTCAAAGTGTTTTTACATTGTAATAAGAAAATATATGGCTAGATTTAGATAAAATAGTATGGATTTCTTGAAAAGTTTTCGAAATTAAAGAATTTCAGTAGAATAAGCCGGCATTATTTTATGTATAATCAGATTATTTGATAAGTTTTATGTTAATTATTTTCATTCGATAATGTATATTATTTAAAATTGTGCGTATTTTGTGTTATTCAGTTACCATAAGTACAATACCAAAATATTAACTTTTTTTTCTGTTTTGATTTCTATTCTAAACTTTCAAAGAGCTAATAATCATTTAAATGTTAAAAGTTATCATTTATATGTTAATAGTTATTAATTTTTTTTATCAAATGATGTAAAAAATTACTTTGTTATTTAATTGGCACATTTTTATTGGATGGTATATCAAACTAAAAAGTCCAATAATTTATTATATATTCTATGTGTGAGATTTTAATGTTCCTGTAGGGAGAGTGGGTAAGAAATATTATCAGGAAATTAAGATTTATGTAAAACCTAATAAAAATTTTTTTTAGTGATAACATCATATTGCCCAGAAAAATAACATTTCTTCTAATGTACATAATTTACAAGTTAAATATTTTGTTTCCAATTTAGGCATAAGTACATTTTCATTGAATCAACTTGTTTTTTTAGTCATCTTTTTATTTGTTGTCAATGTTATCAGTAAGCTGTAAAGCAGTTGTCTCCTTTTTATAATGGCAGAATATTTTTATTCTAAAAGGAATACGGGAAATACAATCTTTACTAACATTTATATTATTATAGATATCAAACTCGTTAAGCCCTAGTAACCTATTGCATTATTTTGTAGAACACCAAATTCACAAAACAGCAGTATTTTGTAGAATGGCAGTTGAAAATCACCACTGTAAAGTGCGGGGTTGCAAAAAACCCACTCTAAAGTGGGTTTTATTAGGTTTTTTTTAAAAATTGATGAATTATTTATTTTCAGAAACTGTTATCTTAGTTTTTTACCCTCTTTCAATTTTAAAGAATTATTCTGTGGAATTATATGTACAGTCTATCAAAATTAAGAAAAACATTTGCAAATCTATGGTAAATCCAACATAACAATTTAGAAAATTTTCAATTTTTTTGTCAGCGAGAAAGGGATAGTGTGAAATTTCTTTTCTTTCATTGTGAAAAACAGGTTGTGTTGACTGTTGAGAAATGACCTTACCTTGTTCCTGGGAATTGACTCTTTTTGTGGCTACACACTAATTGCGTATTATTACCTTTGACAAAAATTTTATACAAAAAAGTTTCAAAAATGTTTTTTTTAAATGGAGAAAAAATAGAGATAAAAAGTAATCATTTGTTAAAATAACATTCAAATATGTAGTATATGTCAATATATAACATTTTGTGTGTGATGTCAGAGTAAACTTTTTTAGTTAATAAAAATGTAGTCAGTTTTAGCAATATAATCTTTTCTGAAATAAGGTACTTCCCCTGCCATTTCCTCTTAAAACCAGACCCCCAATAAAACTCATATAACCCAGTAAATCCCACCCAAGTTAGGGTTTTCTTAAAAGACCAGGGTTTTTTGCAACTCTGGCAAAGTGTGATTAGTAATTTTATTAGTTTTAATGAATATATTTTTATATGAAATTATAATATATTATTTATTGATTAGTTCTATTATATTGAACAGAATATAATCCCTTTTATCAATTTTATGCTTGTGGCGTTAAATGATTACTAAGGACATGGAGAGCATTTTTCTACTTTGTTTATTGGAAATGCTAGTATTGAATTTTTTTAACTAGTATAATATAATGTTAAGAGATTTTTTTTTTTTTTTTTTTTTTTTTTTTTTTTTTTTTTTTTTTTTTTTTGACTAAGCCCAATATTTTATGTGAGAAAATACAAGTTTTTATATATAAAAATGTTTCTTAAATATAAATACCTAGATTTAAAAAATACATATCTTGTTTTAAATTATAATGAATATCTTGTGTATGTATTGCTAATGTGATGCCATATGCCAGTCGTGGCAAACATGCAATTTGCCAAATGAATTTGCGTGACATTCAAATATTTTGCTTGAAAATACATGATTGTGTATATTTTTCAAATGACTACATATTTAAAAAGTAAAGACAAGATGTGTTTTTTCTTTACCATTTAATATATATTTTTTAAACATGTTCATTAATTGATGCAAAAACAGAAGTTAAAAAAAATAATAAAGCTTAAATGATATATCAAAGTGTTTAAAAATTAAATATAAATATTTTTTTAAAGTATTGGTTAAGCTGGAAGTGTTAAATACTTCCATGATATATTGCAATTAATACTTTTTAAAAAATTTTATTCATTATACTCCAAATCACCACAAAGGGGATTATACTATATAATGTACTCTAAATTATTAGTGATTATTTAAAATGGACAACTATTTTAATGAGATTAAAATCAAAATGGTATGGTAAATTTTTTTTTATCTTTACCACTTTTAAAATTTTTCCAAAAACAATACTATAAAAGGTAGTATATATTTTGTATTTACTAAATGCATTACTTTCAGAAATCATAATTCTGATTTTATATGTTATTAGCAACTTAACATTAAACAGGTACTGCAACAGAGAGTTTGACGATGAAAAAATTCTCATTCAACATCAAAAGGCTAAACATTTCAAGTGTCATTTATGTCATAAAAAGCTTTATACTGGTCCAGGATTAGCTATACACTGTTTACAAGTAAGTTGAAATTGAATATTTTTGTTTCTTTATTGTATATATATTTTTTAATTAATGAGTAATTAATGTAAAATATGTTGACTACTAGTTACTATTGTTATTTATATTGTGAGTTAGTACTGTTAGGCTTTACAGTGGTGGTTGTTGCTTATTTCCTAAAAGGTCTGACAGAGTTGGACCATAACCAGGAATCTGTTGACAGAAAGAAATTGGTGGTTAGACAGTTTTAAAACAATGGTGTTTTAATACTTTAACTCATTTCAAAAAGTTTTTCGAATTATGTGTAATATCAGATAATACTGTATCAGCAGTCATTTAAAGCCCTTAACTGATCTACTATATTGGGATTCTGCTTAAATAGAGACAAAAAGTTATTTTAATACTAGATTTATGTACCAAGTCAATTTGACTGATTAAAAATTTGATCACTATGTACATGGTTTCCGCGTACCTGGAAAGTCAGGGAAAATCATGGATTAATTTTGTCATGGAAAGTCTTGATTTTTAATGAGTAAAAGTCATGGATCCGCTAACTACCTATTAAAAAAAAAATGCATTGAATTGTTTAATTCTATTTTTACTTGCCATTTGGCTGAAGTTACTCAGTTTGGTATTTATGTATTATCCTACTGACCCTATTGCCAAGTAAAATTTGTTCACCAAGGAAACTCAAAGCAAGAAAGCTTAATGGGAGGGTAAATGTATATTATTCTGGTTTTTTCTTAAATTGTAGATTAAAATATTGTTAATATAGTAATAGTTATTTTTTAATAAAAATTAAGATTTTTGCACAAAATGTAAGTTTATCTCTAGGGATATTGTGTATAAACATTATAGGGTTATATTTGGCTATTATTCATGGTCACCTAGATAATACCAAAGTACCCTGAATTCAAATTGGAAACATTTTGATTGAAAAATTGCTATATGATTAAACTTAGGTATGTAGATGCAACAATTTATTTTTATGTATGTGAGTTTATTAACACTTATAAAGTAAGTTTATAGTTTTTTTATGATAAAATTCCTGTAATTTCTCTAAAAGCATATATTTTATTTGTATATACATCAGAAGTTTTATTCATATATACTTTAACAAAAGCTTTTTAAAGTCATGGAAAATGATCTGCTAAATCAGGGAAAGACAATGAAAAGTCATGGATTTGAAAAATTTTATTTTGGCAGATACCCTGTATGTATAAAACTATAATATCACTTATCAAACACATCCACTGGTTTTCAGTTAAGTAATAAAATATATGTAAACTTTCATTCCTCTTCCCAGCAGACCCTTTCATTTCGCATTATCAAACGTGGTATACCTACTTTCACGGTTGTGAGCCAATTTGACTCATGGAATGGTTTAACAGTTAATCGCATAACATGAAATTTATTGGTCCTATCAGGCCTGGGCAACAGTCAAGTTGCACATGATTTGTTTCTCTTCTCATTTGGCATTCCGGACATACAATATTTGTGTGTATGTGGAAGACATCATTTGTTTTCTCTGCTCTGCTACATTACCCATTTCTGTCATCATTTGATTTATACATCACGTGTGAGCAGTGCAGTGCAGTGAAGTAATATTTAATTTTATAAAATTAATTATTTGCCAGAAAATTTTGATCCACAAAGGTAATTTTGTAATTTATTTGTAAAAGTTATTACAATTGATATTTATTTTATCATTTTCTTGTATGAGTCAAATTGGCTTACTTCAGCAAAAATAAGTATAGGATCAACATCCGTAAGTCCAGTGTTAATTAACACATTTTCCATTGAGGAGTTTATAGTTGGGCAAGATAAGATTTCTCATTTTTTGGTATCATTATCTTGTGTTCTTAGGATTTTATGTTTATAAATAGGAAAAATTAATATTTGGGAAACTTAAACCATAAACTGCTATAAAGTACTGGGTGACCGAGTTCCGCTCGGAGAAAACAGGTATCGAAGCTAACTCGAAGATTTAAATTTTCAATTATGATTTATCAAAACAATACATGCCATAAGAAAATTTGTGAAATCATTAGTGAAAAGATAACCGGTTAAAGTGCACCATTGTAAACTATTCTAAACAAAGTTGTTTGGAAAGGAAACTATTCTATACAAAGGTAAAGTTTGAAAAGTCATAGAAAATAAAATGTAATTGATAACAAAAAATTATACAATTAAAGAAATGGTACAAAGTGAGCAGTGTAAAGATTGAAGTGTGTTGAATGGAGAATCATTCTGACAATGACGGTATCTTCTAGTTGTCCATTTGCGGGTATAATTGAGTTCGCTTGTTGTTCCAAAATTCCGGCTTCTTGAAGCATTTCATGTAGAGGTGCGTTCTGCATGTTGAAAATGTAGCTTGAAATCTGATGAATGTTGAAATGTCGAACTTTGTTGACGGTGATTTGAAATCAAAATCAGTTCCTTAACACGTTCGCTGTCATCGACGCACTGGCGCGTCAGAGCGGCACCTCCTGGTATGCTGACGACGCACTAACGCGGCGACGGACTTGATAAGTTATATGCTCTGTGTTTAGTGTGGCTTTGGAAATTGAACGGCGAGGTTGTTTCGGCACGTTAGTGAAGCATTATTTTTTAATTTTTTGTGGTTGGTTTTCAAAATTTTTGTTTGCATTATTTTTTTTTTTTACTATATCGTTTATGTGTTATATATACTTTGCTACATTAATTTAATATTTAGAGTTGATAGAAGATAAAAATGGAAACCGATATCAAGGAATAAAGACAAATCAATAAAGTCTTTTATTATTATTAATTTGTCAGAACTAGAGCCAATCGATTCCTTGTGGTCGAAAACCCCCGAGTACCAATTTTCACTTGGTTTGGGCGCATGAGAAAAAAGTTTGCCCGCACCGGGGTTCGAACCCGGCCCTATCTGTAGCGCCGAACTACGTGACCTTAGCGCGTCAAAACCGATGCCAATAGATTCCTCGTGACCAAAAACCCCAGATCCCCAAGTTTACTACAGTTTATTAATTCTGGGGCGATTTTCGACTTGACAACCATTCCTCGTATTATAGTATAAGATAAATGATATCTTAAGATGATTTTATCTGTTATTATTTCTATTTAGGTGCATAAAGATGTACTAGAAAAAGTACCAAATGCCCTTCCTAACCGAAACAAAATTGATATTGAAATTTATGGAATGGAAGGCATTCCTACTGAAGATCTAAAAGAACATGAATCACAGAAACAAGGCAATTCTAGAAGTAAGTTCATTTTGATTGATATTAATGTTCTAAATGATGTGGGAACAGATGCATTATAGATGCCGGCCCAGTCCGCCATGTTTTTTTAGCAACCAACAGAAAAACGCTTCTTTTGAAAATCACTAAGTAGAAAAACATGGTGGCAGTCACATGGCATATTTGAAACACAACATTAACAAAACTAAACTTCTAACTAAAAGAAAAAAAAGACTGATTAACAATTTAAAGCCTTATTAAAATAAAATTAGCATAATTATCATTTTTTATGTTATTTAAAAAGTAAATAAGAGATTAGTAATATTTATGATATATATCAACAGAATAAACACAATATATAGCATTTTGATAAGTACTAATATTATAAAAATAACATGTGAGGAGGGGTTCCCCCCTCAACCCCCCTGTAATAAAAGAAATGCAAAATAAATTTAATAATAGAAGAAAATTGGAAAGGGTAGCGTCACAAACATTCTTCAACACTCCTACCTCCCTTAAAAAAAACTTTGAAATAATTCTTTTTTACTAAGTAAAATAAAACTCAGATTCGGACTGCCATTGTTTTCACACACTTGGCATTTAGAATGAAATGCAAAACCCACCTCAAGCCTAAGAATATCCTGATATTTTTTAACAATTTCAAAAATAGTAAGAACCGAAATAACTTCACCTGTTATAACTAAATTAACTGTTTCCCAGATAATAAGAACAGAAACAAAATTTCCAAACCAAAGCATCTTATTTGATTTTTAAACAATTTCAAAAATAGTACGAACTGAAATAACTAGACCCACCATAACTAAATTACTAAATCCCAATAAATGATAAGAACAAAAAAAAATTACTTACTAATGAATGAATGAAAATGATAAGAACACACACACACACAAAAAAAAATACAACTTGACCCAGGCGACTGGAAATCAAAAGAACAGCTAAGATGCAAATTTCTCGAATAGTGCCAGATACTCGCGTCAAAAATCATGTTTACCAATGGAGTGCAAGAACACATTAGAGCTCCCATACCCTACCACCAAAGTCAGGGCAAACAAACCCATGCATCGTCCCATAAAACTGCCAAATTTGGCAACAAAAAAAAAAAAAACATGGCTTCTATAATGCATCTGTACCAATGATGTGTTTTCCTTATATTTGACTTGTGTAGCAAGTTTATGCAGTAATATGTAAACTTTTTAATCTCCTCATTGTAATTTATGTGAAATTTAAACTGTGTGTGCATGTATCCATTTTGATCTTCCAGCTCAAGGTCTACAATTTGACATTGAACAATTCATAATTATCTCTAGCTATTTGTTAGTCATTTAATTTGTCATAGATTCCAATACATGATCATAGTATTTTTAATACTTCTGTCATTTGTAGAAACTCTTGCTTCCAGATTCAGCATAAATGTGCCAGATTTATAATTTTCAAAATATTTTTAGTTGGCATTTTATAAGCTTTTATTTTGGCAATACATTATGCTAAAAATTACATCTCATCAACTAACCATGATCCTTTTTAAATTCCTATACATTTGTAATTTCTAAATAATCCTCATTGTTACATTTTATATCATTTTGCAGCTGTTGATAGTGATGAAGAAACTGGTGGTAAATCTGACAACAGCAATCAAGGCATTCCTGGTATGCCAGGTATGTCTGCAATGCCAGGAATGATGCCTGGAATGCCACCAATGCCTGCTATGATGCCAGGTATGCCAACAATGGGATACGGTCCTCAAATGCCTGGGGCTCCTCCTATGAGACCAATGGGACCAATACCAATAGGTAAAATTGTTCGATCTTAATCACATAATCTCTATTACTTATCTCATGAAACAGTTGTTAGTGTTTATTGTACTTTAGAATCATTATATCTGAGCAAAGTATCAGAATAAAAATGCTTGAGGGTGAAAGTTTTTAGTATCGGTGTAATAGTGTATATGTCTCCTTGTCAGCTTTAATAGTAGAAATAGCTGTTTTGGTTATGATGTAGTTTCTATCTTAAAATAGTATGTTAAAAATAATTATAATAACTCAATGAATAATTTGTAAGAATAATTATATTATCATTGCTCTTATAATTTTTATTTAATTATTTTTTTAATCTAATTACATGTCTAAAAACTTTAAAAGGATTTCTAATAATAGTTTATATACTTAAAAAAATTCTTTTTGCAGTGTTTTTAATATTAAACAAAATTTCAGAACATAGCACATATTTCTTTTTGAATTTCTTATTTATGTGTACATTGTTATTAAGTTGAGTTTTCCCAAAGGTAAAGAAATTAACAAATTAAAAGTTATGGCTTAAAGTTTTCTTTTGCTATTATATTAAAAAATAGCTATCAGGCTATGTTGATCAGTTAATATAATCCCCATACCTTCTGAAGCTATGATCATGTCCAGATATCAGTACCAATTCTAGAATACAAACCGAAAAGTAATGCATTTTTATTTTTAATTTGAAGAAAATGGGGATACTTAACAAACTTGGTAAATAGCAAATCAGTATGCCTTGAATCATTAATCTCAGAAATGATATATTTAATAGGATGATAGACTTCCAAATATATTAGTGCTTATCAAAGGATCTAAAGCAGAGTGCCCAACCCAAATTGGTTGGTGGGCCAAAAAACAATTTACTGAACTGAGGTGGGCCACATATTCATTTATTAAATTCATTTATATATATGTGTATATATATATATATATATATATATATATATATATATATATATATATATATATATATATATACATATATATACATATATATATATATACATATATATATATACATATATATATATATACATATATATATATATATATATATATATACATATATATATATACATATATATATATATATATATATATATATATATATATATATATATATATATATATATATATATATATATATATATATATACTCTCTGAGTGGCCACCCTTCCATACCGAGAATATTTGGCCTCTTAGGGGGTTGGCTGCTCTGAAGGATTTTATTTATTACTATTATAAGATAATTACTATAATGCATATTATAAACAAGTCTGACATATATTCCTTATGTAAATGAAATTTACAACTTATCTAAAGAGAAAATAGTACTTTATTTCATGCTTCTTTACATTTTTTTTTTTAAAGTAAAATTCTACTATTTGTTTCTGTTTGTTCTGTAGTCTTCATACTACTTCAAGATCAAATTCTTCTCTTTAATGTGGTCTCATTTGCCCTCGTGTTGCAAAAAGTAGACCATAGCACTCCAAAAGAAACCTTTTCTTTGATGACTTTGTTGATTTCCGTTCTTCCGCAGTTAAATAATTCAGCTAACTTTTCTTACCGATTTGCCATTCTCATATTCACGCAGAACTTCAATGCTCTGCTCGAGATTTAGAAAAACACATTTCGACACCGTTGCAACTCAAATCACTGACCAAGTAATGAAATGAAACTAATATGAATGACATTTTTGTTGAAAGAGGTGCAATCCTTCCTTAACTTTACCGATTGGAATTCCAAACAAAGGCCCTAGGACACCTTCAACGCTTGATTGCCCAGTTCCTCCCTCAGTTTCTATGGATGGTGCAATAGGGATTTCCTTTCTGAAGGGTGTGGGGAGAATACAAAAGACAACAGATTTAATCTTTCTTAGAAAGGGAGGACCGCGGGAATGGACTTCTGAGTTATTCCTTTGTATATCCGACCATAAACCTGACCTTGAGTTTTTTCACTAAAAATTAAAGCATGGAGGGGTTAGAATTTCCCAAAAACTGAAAGGGGCAATCCCACTTGGTGGCCGTTTAGAGGGGGTCGGCTGGCCGCTGATACAGGTTATTTTACGATTCGGTCTATGAGTTGAAAAATCCGTCCTATGAAAAATTGGGCATTTAGAAGGGTGGCCGCTCAGAAATTTCACTGTATATGTATATATATATATATGTATGCATGCATGAATGGACATATATTAAACATATTAACATACATATACAGAACTATTTAAGAAACTTATAGAATTGGTGAATTCTTAAAAGTTTAATTTGATCTCTATTTTATAAAAAAAGGAAGGAGTTATATGAATTAACTTTCAAAGTTCTTATAAGTTTACATAATCATGGGTTTGTATGTATAGTGAATTTTTTTAGCATCTATTAAAATTAATCAGATTGTTGAAATATAACTTCATATCTGAAGTATTGTATAAAAGTAATGAATAATTGGGAAAACTTATTTTATACATAGCTGTTTTATATGAATGTTGTAAATCTTGATATCTGATTAAACTGAGTTTCTGTTACTTATCTTCAGTTCTTATAGCTTAATTAAATATTATTTTATTATTTTCTTTAATAACAAATTTCATAACTTTGAATAGTTTTGACAAGGTGTTCATTACCAATTGTCAAACTTCAAATAGTCACCTTCAATATTTGCTAAGAAGAAGCTATTGGAAAAGAAGTTCATTTGGAGCATCATCTGTTCCAAATAAGTGTTTCCAATTGTTTTCTTTTCTTCCTTTTTCTATTTATCTTTTACTTCATTTTAAGTAATCCTACATTCTTAAAAATCATTGCTACTATATTTCTGCTATTTTCACACTTAATTTTCTCTTTTCTTTTGAAGACTTGCCTACTTCCAGTATGAACAAAGGTGCGCATTTCCTTGCTAAATTTTCTTTTCTTTATTATCTCTTTTTAAAAACTATTTTATGCATAATACTTAAACTAATAGACTGTTACACTTATGCTTTTAATTTTTCACATTTTTAAAAACCCTAAATTTGAACATTGATTTTAATATTAGAAATATACATTCTAACTATAATTTCTTTTTCAGGTATGGCACCTAATTTTATGACTCCTGGGTAAGTAGAAGTTTTGAGCTATTCAAAGCAATTTATTTGCATTAATATTTTTTGTGTTATTTATGTTTATATGTAATTTTTAGATGAGATCAAAATAACTTGCCTTATTCTTAATGTATGGGGTGAGTGTCGAAATTATAATTTTAAAATTATATATTAAAGTATTTACACAGGTGATAAATCAGATTGAAAGCTTTTATTTGCTATATATATGTAATTTTTTTCAGTTCTAAAACTAATTATCTTTCAAATTATGCCTGATCAATTTTTAGTATTTCTTAAAGAAAATACTATACTGAATTAAAATTACTACTTCCGATAACATATAAATTTTGAATTTGAGTTTTACAATGTTTACTGAAATTACTAAATTAAGCATGTTAACTAACAAAAGTGTACCTTATGTCTTTATTTTTTAGTAATTTATGTTAATTATTAATAGTGGTGCTATGCCTATGGTTGGTACTATGCCTCGTGTTCCTATGATGCCACCAACTACTGTGACTAGTGTAGTTAATGCTCCTGCAAAACCATTGTTTCCTGCTGCTGTAGCTCAGGTATTCTTTTATTATTTTATGAAAAAACATTTGTTCTTTTAGGTAATAGTTGCATATTAATCTTTGACATAAATGTTTAATTTAAAAAATGCAAAGATACCCTGCTAGGGTAGACTTGTGATGACCATAGTCTGTAGGCCATATTACCAGGGATGTTGCGGCTGTACCAAACTGTGCCAATTTTCAATATCTGCTCCCAGCTGCTATAAAAATGGTATTTTAACAGAAATTGCGTAGGAACTGCGCCATTTTACAAATTTATGGATGTTTTCACCCATTTAGACTTTTTCAGTAATAATTTCATGTTTGGCTCTCTATATTTGAATAATTTATTATATGTTAACAGAAATATAATTTGAAATAAATTACTGAAAGTGAAAGCTAATTAAACAGCATTGTCAATAAATTATATTGTTTAGCCCATCACAAAATGAAGTTTCAAGAAGATGATTTGCTCTTAACTAGTTAGGTTGTGTTCCTCCCTTGGGGGTGATGGTTGGTTGGTTTGGAGCGCTACGGTCTACTTTTTGCAACACAAGGTCTAATGAGACTGTTACCTACTGCTTAAAGCCAATTCCGAACAGCTACGAACATCCGTGCCATAGTGGGATTTGAACCCACGAACTCTGGTCCCAAAGGTCAACACCCTAATCATTCGACCATCGTTCTGCAGGGGGAGGGGGATAAAATGACAATTATAAACATACCTAAAAGGGTTTTTTTCCTTAATCTGTATATTTACCCAAATGAAACTATGACAATGCATTTTGATATACAAAAAATAGCATTAGAAGGTTTAACTCAGCTGAGACTGCCTGAAAACTAAGGAAATTCAACATTTAAAAACATACATTTGCATGGGGGTTGTGCAGACAATCTGTTCAAGATAAATTAGTTTATTGGGAAGCAGCAAGAATTCCAATATGATGTACATAAAACCGAACAATAGTAAGGCTGATTTTATCAGTACATTAATCATATCTATGTTGTCAAATGTCAATAAATTTTACTCATTCTCAGTAACTTGTAGATTGAGGTCTTGGTGTACCTTTAACCTCAAAACTATTATTAATTTAAACATGGTTATTGGATAAGGAGGGGGAAGCTATGCTGGAGATTATAGTTGAAAATTGGTTTGCAAATGCTGAAAGTTTGCAGCAAAAAGATGGTTTTTAGTGACTGTTTTATGAATTTCATTTCTTTTCAAACAGGCTTCTTCCTCATCACATGTACCTGTTGGAACAGATTTTAAACCCTTAGTGTCAGCACCATCAAAACCAACTTTTCCTGCATATAGTGGAAGTTCTTCGCCAAGTACATCAGGTATTTTGCTGTTTTAATTTGTAAAATTAGAAAGAGAGCAAAATTATATTTTTGTGGAATCTTAGTTACTAATTTCTTTATATATTTTCACCTGCCATTGCTGCAATAATATAAAATACAAATAAATTTCTATTCTGTGAAATCAGTACAATATTAGCTATTTGTTTTTAGTTAAATTTAAATAAGCAATTTGTGTTTATTCATGTTTTCATTTTGTCATATTTTGCTATTATAATTATGAATAAAATGAATTGAAGAAATTAAATTTATTACTAAATTTATCTAATGTTTGTGGAAGTTATAATTGTGCCAAAATTTTTATAGGGCAAGCATCTAAATCTCGTGGGGCTGGACCTGTTTTATATAATCCTGGTACGTTATAATTAATTTCTTTATCAATATATAAATTTTCAAATGTATAAAATGAATTAATTTTCTAATGAAAATACTTTTCAAACTGTAAGCTGTAATAAACTTTTTCATACATTCCTCTGCTAACAGTACATTTTGATTCTCTTTTCAGAAGCCACATCGAGTCCTCAGTTGAATTCAGACAGTAAGCGTTCAGCCTCAGCTGCCTCTGCTAAAGCATCTAGTAAAATCATGCATCCAGACGATGATATGTCTTTGGTAATAATTTTCATTCAATAAAATCAATAAATAGCATCACATGCAAAGTTTTGCTTTTGTGTAGTTACTATTATAGCTTTTGCACATTGTAGTTTTACCATATTTATAGTCATGTGCAAAAGTTTAAGACTTTTTAATTTTCTTCTATAATAGCATTTTAGGAAAGAATAAAATGGACATATGAGGATATTTGAATATTTTAAATTTGTGTTGTTATTCTAAAATTATTTTTAAATAATGGCATGATAGCAAGTAACTGAAAAATATGTGTAAAAGCTAGTGAAATATTTTAAAGTGTGTGAGAGAGATATGCAATTTTTTTGATATGCTTTGTTTTTGTAGACATATGTTCATCAATTGAATGTCTTCATTATTTTGTATTTATTAAACTTGAGTATTTTTTAATAAGTTGCTCTGTAGTATGTTATTTTTCTCATAAGACATACCATTACATGCATGTAAAATTTTTATATAATTTTATTACATATAATATTTAATATATATATTGTGAGTGTTTGAATGTAAGAGAGGATGCAAAGTTACATCACCTACCCTTTCAAATGTATTTCAGTATCATCAGTCTTCACTGCATCAAATTTTAATACTTCACTTATGATCAGATTCCAAATTAATCATACAACTTGCATTATTACAATTGAACAGAAAAAAAATAGGTTGTAGTTGCAAAAAAAAGTAACTTTTATTTTTCAATTACTTTAGTTGGTTGGTACTTTTAAAAATCATTCAGTAATTTTTCAAATTTTGGTCAGTAAAATAAGTATTTTTAAGCATTGTACTATCTTTCATCTTTGTATATATTATTTTTTAATGGTATAAACCTCAGCAATGTATTTTCACAATTTTTTAATCATGTTTGAGTTTTTGAAAAATTGGAATAGTATCAGACATGCCAACTACTCCGGAGTTGCTCTGGAGATATGAGAAAAATGATTAACTCCAGAAACTCCTCACATTGCTCCAGAAACTAACAAAACTTTTGAACAGCTGAAAGATTACAATTCAACAATTGAAGTTTTGCAAAAATTATTGCTGAATATTACTTTTCCATGCAGTAATGCTGCATGTTAAAAGTTTGCAGTACTGTGCGGAAAAACCTAACTGAATTTAGGGAAATTTCAGTAGATAAACTTTGTAATCCCTTATGATAGAAAAATGGGAATATTTTTTAATCAGGGTCAATGTTTCTATAAGAAACACTGTTCTGAAAAATAAGTTGTTAAAGGAGATACTCATACATTTTTAAGTGCATAAATTTTAATTTACCTTTTACAATTTATTACTGTGTAAATATTTTACATTTAATTAAGAAAGTGTATAAGATATGTACTTATGTACAATTTGTAATTAGCATGTTAAAATTTCTATCAAGCTGTTGCTCCGAACACAAGTACCTGAATGTTGGCATGTCTGTAATATTACTCATTTTTATCTCTTTTGAGGATAGTTAAGCAATATTCAGATTTTCATAATCTTTTAATTATCTTTTCTTTTGTTTGCAGGAAGAACTAAGAGCTCAGTTACCCCGTTACCAAGTCTTTTTAGGGGTGAATGCTGTGCCAATGATGGCAGGTAAAGGAATGCCCATTCCAGGTGCCAATCCAGTATTAATGAATGGTATACCTATGATGAGACCAGCAATGGGAATGCCCCCAGGTATTCAAATTTTTAAAATATATCTCATTGTATTATGAATTTTATGGTGTAGTCATCTTTTACATTAAATTAGATTTAAAGTAGAATTAAGTATTTGTGAGCAAAAATTAATTTTTACCAGGGCAGAGGCTAATTGGGAAAAACTGAATAAAAGTTAAATTTTCATAAAACATTTTGTATACTTTTTGCATTTAATTGCAGACTAGCTTTAATTAATGTTTTGAAAGATGTTTAATTTAAAGAATAGTTTCAAAATAACTGAATGAAATATTTAAATACTTTCTTTTGATACCAGCAAGATAAATTTGTAAATGTGTAATAACATCACAAAATTTCTTCAAAATATCAAAAACAGGTGAAATTCTTTCTATTTGTAAACTGTAACTGATTCAATTGCGCTAGCAGAAAAGTATATTGTAGAACAGATATTCTCAAAATTTTTCTCTGTTGCACCCAGTTTGAGTGCCTCTGAGGTTCGTTGCATGTCAAGATTAATAAAAGGACAGTTCTTAGTATGTTATTGTAGCAACCACCCCTATTCCAGGTGCCATGTTGTAATAACACCCTGTTCTGGGGTGCTATCCTTGCTTGTGACCTGCCTGCCTACTTTACTGAGGCAGGTATGTTCTTAGATCGCTGTAGGGATGCATGTTCTAAATAAATCCTCCAAAGTTTTAGACCTGCAACACAAATTTTATTTACAAGATTTACGAAACATTAGAGTAAAACAAAATGTCATATTTTGAACCTCGGAGCCTGTATGAGTCAGAAAGAATAAAACCATAAACTTTAAGTCCAAACATAAAACCGTCGTCATGTTCTCTCACGTCAGAGCAATGTCTCCCAGTCACTGGCTGTATTGGCTCCTTCTGCGGAACTCCACTGCTCTCTTGCAGATCTTCTCTCCCTTCCTCCAGGAGGGGGGGGATAGAGAGAGTCTGGAAAACTTGAGCCCTTCTGAAAAGAGCACATCCTCCTTTTCTGAGGCCCTGCAAAGACAAGCACCAACAAGTGCAGCCAAAAAACCTTATCAACCCCCCTTTGCCGGTCGGCTTCTTATTTCCCCTAAGGAACGCCAAATGTGAGGGGTCAATGGGGGCGATTTTGCCAATATCATGAAAGGCACACACGAGTCATGGGTGCAAATTCCTTACAGTTATAACAGTGGAGTAGTATCATGGGAAATTTTAATTATCTTCAAGCCTTCTTTCTTAATTTCACAATTGCCGTAGTACCCTTGACACACTTTCACAACACCTAGTTTGAGAACCATGTTTTTAGAGAATGGTGACACTTAAATTAAGAGGTGTAGTGTGGTAGGAGCATCAATTTCTTATAACCATTTGCATTCATTTACCTGAAATGCTAGTTATTCCAGGTAAATTTGCCGCTTCATATAGAAATTTGGAAATTGTAATATCAGAAATTAATTTTATATAAAGATTCATTTGCAATTAGTATTAATAATTTTTACCTATTGTGTTTAGGGATGGCATTAAATTAAGAGGTTCATCAACTTTTTTCAATTTTTTGTCAGTTATTGCTCTGAAGATTAACTTAAATTGTTTATATTGTTAAATGTGTTTAAATTTTCATTAGATAAGTAAAGAGAGATTTTTATAAAATAAATTTATTCTGTAACCAAAAAGAGACTTCTTCAAAACATAGGTGGGGTTGTATCTAATGCCACTTGCAGGAACTTGGCTTGTGAACTGGGAGATTCTCATGTTAAGGTGAATGGTTGTATCTGTTGTTTTCAGCATTGCTGGGGTGAAAGGAAAGTTTTTAACTTACAGTGTGTCCTCATAATTTGGAAGTAATTAAAGTTACTACTTGCTGCTAAAATCCTTCTACTTTTGGCTTTAGGTGGCTATTTTATGGGGGGGGAGGATTTAAAAACAATTATTTCCAGTACTTAGGTAACATTTAACATTTTTTACAAAATTGGCATCTATTTTTAAAATTTGATCAAGATGCAGTAGATCTATCTAAGGAAAAAGGATGGGTACTGTTCAAAGTTCTGCAAAAATCAGGAAATTTTCTCAACTCCAAGGGAAAAAAAATTTCAATCGCCAAAAAAGCTATTACTACACCGAGATTTAAACTTTTAACTAAAAAAGTAGTTTTACATTTTATTCAACAAATTTAATTTTTTTTTTAAATAAAGTGATTTCTACATCTATTTTAAGATCAGAAAGGGCAACTATAATATGTAAGAGAAACATCTTAGTCTAATATACTGAATTTTGTTTAAAAAATTCTTAAAACTTGTAATGTTTTTGTAGCTTAAAGTAAATTTACTCAATATTATTTATCTAATAAAAAGATGTGTTAAATATTTTGTTACTGGAGTTATTTTAAATGGTGAGCACAATGTTTTGGATAATTTTTGAATTAAAGGTTACTTAAGCAATTATTTCAAATGATTTTTAGAGTGGCATCCTTGAGCAGATACCAAGCAGAAAACTCCAAGCTTCTAAAAATATCTGTAGTTGAACTAAAAACAGTGCTGACTAAATAGCAAATTTTATGGAAGATTTAATTTACTTTATACTGTAAATTCAGTTACCTAGATTGAATTAAGAATTGTAGAAAAAGAAGTCTTGGGAAACAATATGGATGATTAGTTCATATCTTCTGAGATGTATGACTGGTATAAATTTTTTAAAGAATGACAAATGGCTTTCTTATAAGAGAAATAATTAAAGACACAATACTTGTTCCTATCCGTATTTGTCTTATTCGTACTTTGATAAATACGTCTTGGGCATTGGATTCTATTTTCTTAAAAATTATATTTTTTACAATGCACAAATAGTTTGATAAGACATATATATACACACATGTACATACATTTTTGATAGACTACTTAACGACTTACACAAATTTTGACTAAGTAGCTTAATTCATCCCGTCTTGCCAAATACTGGAAAGAAAATTTACATGCATGACATATACCCTGTAAATTTTTTACAATTTGGTTAAGGTATGAATGGGCAACAATCTTAAAAATTATTTCCAGATAGTTCAAATGTTAACATTCTTCTTTAAAATAATCTTATGATTACGATAAGACTAACTTTTGCAGGTGGATGGATCTGCTCCTCTCTCTCTCTCTTTTTAGATAAGGGGCAAACTTTTGTTAAAAATATTAATTCCTTATGCAGGCTTGCAATTCTGTCACTTTTCTCACCTTTAGTCACTTTTTTTACAATTGATCATTTTTAGTCACTTTTTTAAGTAAACAGTCACTTTTTTTCAATTAATAACAAAATATTTTAATAAAAGACCAAAAATGTGATGCTCTAATCTTATTTTTCTTATTAAAATGTAATAAGTCATATGGTTTCCAGAATTTAGTGATTTTAAAAAGTCAAAGAAGTTCCTGAAATTTACATTAGTACTGAAATGTACATTTAATACGTTTATTGCATCAAAACACACATTTCTTTTTTTCTTTTTCTTTAGATACTCTAATCTAGCTATGTATATATTTCAAAACATCATTAATATATGCAGAAAATAAGCAATGTTGAGTTGTGTTAAGCAAAATTTTTAACCTTTTTTGTATTTGACGTTAAAATCATGTCATGAATCATTTGATTGAGAGTTAAAATAAATAGAAAAATCTTAATGATAGCATTTATAATCAAGAGGAGAAGAAAAAATCGCCTTTTTTTTCAATGTTTAGTCACTTTTTAGTCATTCTGTATTATTTGTCACTTTTCTCACCTTTTTGAAAGTACCTCAGCAGTTGCAAGCCTGCTTATGCAAAATATGTTGATAAAATCTGTCAGATTGATTCATATAACTTCAAAAGCCTGTATAGTTTTAAAAATTTGCATTTTATGAAACGCACTTTTGTATTGTATATTTGTATTAGGTTTTAGAATTTTTTTTAATTAAGTGTATTGCTTTATACATACAGCTAACTTTTATATGTATTATTTTCACAGGAATGCCTGGAGCCATGTCTAGAATGAATGCCCCTTTTGCTACTCAAGCAGTGTACTCTCAAGGGCCGTCCTTACTTCCTCATATGATGGGTCAAGGAGTACCTCGACCATATTAGTCAGCACAAAGATAAGTTTCTTCTATGTTACATTGAAAGAAGAAAAATGCTGTTATAGAGCAACAATATTGACTTTTACAGCATTTTACATTTTCCCTTTTTTCTTTATAAACACATGCCACATTGGAATCGGAAGAAAAAGATAACATGCCTTGTTATCTGACTTAAATGTGTTATATGACTGTGAAATACAGCATTGTTCATTTCATACCATCATATTAAAGTTCAAATGAATATGTTGATATTTTTAATTCTTTGTAGATAAAGCTTTTTTATGTAGCACTATTAATTCATTAAGAATAAGTTCATATTCTTTAAATGTATTTTTCCATTGTAATTTATTTTATAGTTATGTAACCGTTGTATAAAAACTTATTTTAATCTTACAAAAAAAAATAGACAAAGTTTGTTAAATTGTCATTTTGAAATTATTTTTTAGTTTGTTTATGCAAATATATTTTGTTCTATCATTATAAAGCTTGAAACTGTTGCTCACTTATTTTTAGTACAAATTTTCATCATGCTATATAATTCTAAATTACTGCAGCCTTCTATCTTGCACTCTTGTTTTTAATAAAATTTAGCTATTCTAAGATTTAGTTAGTCCCGTAGATGCGGCTCTGAGATTATGTACTGACATCATTCTGAGTGAATAGTTAGTGAAACTCTGAAAATTTTATGTTACCTTCCCATTTTTATATATGGGGAAATTCTAATCAAAAGTTCCATTGTAAATACTTAAAATTTCTGCTTATCCATGTAAAGTAAAATCTATATATATATAACTAATCTAAAAGACAAATAATTTTCTTGTTGTTTTGGCATTTAAAATCTTTTTTCCTACCTTTTGTATAAATTAGTTTTAAACAACAATGCTGCTAAATAAAAGAGAATTATTACCATCAATACTTTGATAACTTTTCCCCAATTGTATAAAATAAAAATTATTTTATTTCTTTGTATACATTTAATTTCTGTATCTTTTTTTTCCCCCTAAACTGTAGTATTCCAAAACAAACCATTTTTTTCTTTGCATTTTTTTAAATCTTTATTTAACATTTAAATTCAATGAAAATTATCAATTTTATGTAAAATAATAGATCATGAATTGGGTTTAACCATTTTATGTATATTAGAAACACCTTTCTTTTATAAATAATAATAAAATTATTTTATTTCCTTTGTATACATTTAATTTCTGTATCTTTTTTTCCCCCTAAACCGTAGTATTCTAAAACAAACCATTTTTTTGCCTTTTTTAAATCTTTATTTAACTATTAAATTCAATGAAGATTATTTTATGTAAAATAGTAGATCATGCATTAGGTTTAACCATTTTATGTATATTAGAAACACCTTTCTTTTGAACCTATAAAAAAATGTTTGGCAATTTGTACATAATTTTAAAACATGTGACTAAATTGTTATTTCAAGCAAAATGTCAGATTAAACTAAGCATTCTGTTTTATTACCAAATTATATAGTTAATAATTATCTATGGACAAGCAGTGTTTATCTGCTTTTCCATTTAAAATGTTGAGACTTATGCTTCTAAAGACTACACTTACTTTTTATTTCAGTTATCTGTGTTGCTTGTTGCAGCATATAATATGGGAGGAATTTTTTTTTCTTTATCTCCACATTTTTTCTTCATTTCTTAATCATTTTTTCCAAATTAAAATTATGATTTACCTTGTTCAGATTATAAAGATTTAAAATTTCCAGCATAAGACTGGGTTATTACCTAATATTGTTTTGTTAGTTTTTTTACTTCTGTGTGAAAGATCATTTAGTAACATCAAATCACTAGGTACACATAACATAGTTAAAGTTATTGACATTTGAAAAAATATTGGTATTGAATTTCTTGTAAACATACCGCTTTCACTCTATTACTGACAAAGTTCTGTTCCCCTTTTATTGTCTAAATCAATGGTCACAAAATTTTTGAAGTTTCTAAGCACCACAAAGAACTGATTTTTCATTATACTTATTAACTTTAATTAGAAGGATGGTATTTTTTGGTCATAAACATGATTTTTCAATGTTGGGATAGCAAATCAACAGTTCTTCTAATGTGCAGCAGTCATTTTTAAATAAATTACTGAAAAAAATGAACCCTCTCAAGATGCAGAGCTTAACATTGCTTTCACTTTTAGACCAACCTAGACATAAACTGGATATTCTTTAAATCTGTCTTATTTTATTGGAGAGATTTCAGGTTGCTAATGCAAACATGGCAATGAGATCTACCAAATATTTCCCCATGAACTACTAATAGCTAGCAATTGACAATTTGGTAATATCGTGTTTTAATATCAAAAGAAACTAGATTAAATCAGTGATTCTTAGGTCAATCACATTTTTAAATTATTTTTAAGTTCTGGACAAACTATTTGTTGCTTCATCACATTACACCCTTTGGGGTATGCAGTGCCCCAGCCTGAATTTTTATCTGCTTAATTAAAATTGGTTACTTTGTTTTTAAAAATTTAACAAACAATGTTGAAATTAATTAAAATTGAAACCGAATTATAAAACTGAGATTGAAATTCACTGCTTCTAATGTCATACGGGTTCCACTAAACATCTCACTGATATCCAATATGTCATTTAGACATCATTCAAATGCTTTGGATATGAACATATGTGCTGTTATGAGCAATTTTGATTAAAATACAACAGTGTATATTCTGAATTATAGCTGCTGCCTTTTTTATAATGTTTTTAAATGTTCTCACCACACACATTTTTACTAATTTTAAAAGTAATGATTATTTATGAATATTTCAAGAAAGTGAGTTCGAAACAAAAACTCAATGATTTTTATTAAATATTAGGTTATAAATTATCAAAATTATGCCAAATTTGTTTCTAATTAAATAATATATGTTTAGTGTGCAGTAACACATTCAAGGTTACTTCAGTTTTCTTTTAAAATAAAAACCATTTATTGTTGTTTCTGTTTAATAGCTTCATTTAGTACATTGCAAATTAAGAAGGGGGGTTATAACAGTATTAAGAGTTCTTCATTAATTTACTCTATGAACCCAAGTCTTAATTTTTTTTTTTTTTTTTTTTTTTGTTGCTACTTTTTAATCAAATATAATTGTCTAGTAAAAACATTCCAGTTTGTTAGGCATTTATTTCTGTTCTATAAACGTGGATAGGCAATTATTTCTTATAAATATGTAAGTACTTCTGTTCTTTAAATTGTCATTTTGTACAAATTACCTTTAAGTGTTTATTAGTAAAACAAATATTTATATATGATGAATGATTATGCTAATATCTTATTTTAAAAATTTGCACAGTTGTCACCAGTGGGCTGCACGTGGAATAACCATTCCTTTGGAATTGGAGATAACATCAAAATGTATCTCATTAACCAGTGAGTAGGCTGTTTGCATCTTAGAGCTTCTATTGTCCAACATTTCACAGCACATTAGTGCTGTTGGACATTTTTGTCCCCAACCTCATTAGGAGGTTTGGCGAAATGTGGAAAAAGTTATTTTATATTATCTCTAAGTATCTTATAGTTGTGCATTAATTCCATTTCTGGCACTGTGCTCCAGTCTCCATCACTGGTTACCCTGTAAAAATCATTAATTTACCTTGTGTATCTTGTTGCTTAAAGAATGACAGTATAATACACATTTTTAAAACAATTTCCAATGCTTTTTAATTTTAATTTTTTACTATTTCTGTTAATTCCAATGACCACAAGCCAGAATAATGCTCCCATGAGGTTTGCTTAAGTGCGTAAGTTTTGCATTCTTGTGTGTCTTGCCTCCATATTGGACAGATAATAACTAAATAGGTTGGACACTGCCTTTTAGCTCGCAAGTCTGTGGATTTGAATCCCCACAACTGGCATAGATTTCCGTAGTTATTCTGAATTGCCTAGCTTTAACATTAGAATGCCAGGCAGTGTCATTTCAACACAAAGGCAGGCAAATTATGTAAAATTCAAAATTCCAGTGATTCTGTTTGTTTCCCTTAATTTGTATGCATCATTTGAGGAAAGTATTAAAATATTAGCTTTACTCAAACTGTGTTTATTTGTGACTACCAAAAATGCATGTCAATTTGACACTAGATGTGCGTTATAAGTATATTGATTTTAAATGATATAGTGTTTTTTCTCATGCTTTTTTTTCTTTCCATTTTATCTAGTAAAATCATTTGTCTGTGTTTTGTTTCCTTTTTAAAGTATTAATATGTAGATAATTTTAAGATATAAAATATTAAAATTATTGATTGCAATGATAAAAACAAATTTTTTTAGTCCATGACTAACACTCTTATATATATATATATATATATATATATATATATATATATATATATATATATATATATATATATATATATATGTGTGTGTGTGTTATATATATATATATATATATGCATGTGTATGTATATATATATGTATATATATAAGTAAATATATGTGTGTATGTATATCCCAGTGTCAATGTGGCACTGAGTGGTATTCTAGGGTTATATCAGTATTTTCAGTGCTCTAGTGTTAAATAGAAGGTCAAGATCTTATTAATTAGCCTATGTACTGCATAAACATACCTGTAACATTACAGACACTACATAATTTCAGATAAAGGTTTTACACTCATATATTAAAGACATCTTTTTATTTGAGGCAATGACATTTTCCAAATGATTAGAGAAAAAATATAAAATTTGTTGTACAATTTTCAAAGAATCAATTAAAAATGTTAGAAATAAAAATCTTTTGATTAACTTTTGGATTAATTTCATGCATTTTCTTGTAAACTCTGAGCTTTAAATATCTTAATTAAAAAATAAAATTGTAAGCTTCAAGATTTTTCTATATTTATATTATGCAGTTAACCCTTTATCTACTGCATTATGAACTACTGAAACTTTCATCATAAATATATTTTTTTAGCTGATATATTAATAATTACAGAATATACAAGAAAAACATCTTCCCTGTTGAAATTTAATTTCTTAGAACTAATTAAAGTGGTACTTAAAAGTACCATCAGTAGATAAAGAGTTAAAGGGGTTGGTACTTATAAGTACCGTCAGTAGATAAAAGGTTAAATATTGTTAAATTGGGAATTCAATAGATTAATTTGCAATTAATTTCAGAATTTGTACAGAATAAATTCTTTAGTCATGCTGGTAAGCGTTTTATTAGTATTCAAATCTGTCGCTTGAATTACTATTAATGCATTGATACAGATAGAATTGTGCTCAAACTCCCCAAATGCAGTCTCACAGACTCGTAACATGTAATTTAATTTTGTTTATGCATATTGGGGGGAGTAGCTCTGTATAGCTGTCCAGAACCATAAATTGGCTTATATTGTCAGTAACAATGTGTTTGCAACCTAGCATGGTTCTTTTACCTCAAACGTAGCAATTTTTCGTTGTTAATCCTGAAGGAAATAGATTTGTTTTTGTCACTGCAATCAACATAAATTTGTTACCTGGTCCTTTGTTCTGTGCATATTTGAGACCCTGATTTTGAAGATAATATTTCCTTAAATTGTTTGAGGATCGTTTAGTACTTTATTTAGAGTTGTACAATAATGAAATCAGGAGAAAATAAAAGGCTTTTCCTATGGATGAGCAAAATTGAGGGGATTTTCCAGTACATCATAAACACCTTACATGTATCAGAGTATCTGGTCATATATGGATAATTTTAATTGAAAAACTTCTACTTGGCCTACAACTAGAAATTGCTAAATATGCCCCATCAGTGATCTAATAAAGAAGAGGTAGGCACCTAGGTTGGTACTGCAAGAAGCCCGTCTATCTTGAATGCTTTACGATGATTTGGAACAAGTTTAATTTAAACCTGGGAGAAGAAAAAAGTTAAATCTCAAAGTACTTGTGTAGTTTTTATTTAAGGAGGTATTTTATGGGTATTTTTTATAGTATTGCATCTAAATTAAACAATGAAGATATAAAATAAAATTCAGATTGTAGAATTATTAATTTTTTACAACAATGATATATTTAAGTTTCAATCTTCTGTTTTAATACATTTTTAAAGAGCTATAAAATTTTAAATCTTATTTTCTAGTTGAGTTACTTGTTTATTAGTTTACATAAGAGGCTAAATTAGTTTAGTTAAATAGCATTAAGGACTGAAGTATTGTTTATGTGAAAATAACAATCAATCAGACTGGATGTGGGGCAGATCAAGAGAAGAACATGTTTTAAAAGTTTAAAAAAAAGGGTAGGGGGTCATATTGCTTTTTAGTAAAAATGTATATTTGAATAGGTTCAGTAATATATTGTAGGGAAAAAATGTTTTATAAGTTTAGGCTTTATGGCAATTGCATCTTTAATAATTCTTTACAAAATATGTACGCTATATAAGTTACTTTTTTTTTTTTTTTTTTTTTTGTTATTTTGATCATATTATGAACAATGGTGTGTTACATTTGATGATAAATCTTAAATTATTTTGTTGCACATCAAAGGAAGACATCCAGTAAGGAAATATCCTTTAACAGGGAATTCGGCCTAGGTAACCCGTTCCACCATCAAGATGTCGAGATTTGATCATAATGTCCTTTAATATATGACATACAGTAAGGAATTGTTTAATTCAAAGAAGGTTGCAATTAATAAAAGCAAAAAGATTTATTTTTTATTTCTAATAAAAATAGGAAATAATTAGATTTCTGCTTGAAAGGGGGCTTTAACATCTGGCAGAACACACAAGACTGCTGTTTGAATGGTGGCTTTGAAAATTCAATTAGTTTCCAACTTTTTTTCCCCTGCCAGTTTTTTTTTTCTTTTAAATTCCTCCTTTTTATTTTTTATCATACAGGGTATGAAGATGCAAAACTTCTGAATATGCTGTAAAAAAAATGCAGTATTCATTTTAATGAAAAAGTTTTCTTATATGGTCTAAAACCTTGCCAGAAAAATAAAAATTATTACACTAAAGTAGTATTTTATCTTGATATATGTCACTTGCTGCCATGTAGCAAGTCCCTAACATCCTTAATTTTAATTTTGAAATATCTGAATAAGTACCATTCTGTATTTACAGATTGGGTCTTCCATAATTTTTGTCAATTTCAAAGTTTAGTATATATATGTATATAACTACATAAACACAATGTAGAACTTATTGGTTTCATTTGTAAAATTTGTTCATGGAATAGATTTAACAGTATGTCAGAATTCTATTAACATAATTTTTTATGTGAATTTGGTTTTGGGATTTTTTTTTTTAATTTAAATATGTGCTTTTGTATTTGTGCAAAAGTTGAGAAAATGATAATTATATATGAAGAATGTATGCCAGCATGTATATCAATAGTTTCAATACAATAAATTATTTATAATGAACACATAAAGTATCTTTTGTTTTATGTTCATACACAGTAAATCACTTATCCCTCCTGTTCTGTTGATGTTCATTGTGCACTGGTTACATATAGATTAATATGACCTAGACATTGAATTGCAATTTTAGGCATCCACAAAAATATCAAAACAGTTTTAATTTAACAATTAACGAAAGTTTTTTCCTTTATATTATACTGTATTTAAAAAATGCAACAACTATGTGCAGTGTTCACACTGAACTATTCGTAACCTGAGTTCCTACAATTCACTAATGGAAGAAAAAAAAAGTTGACTCTGCAGGAAAAGTTATTTAAAACAAAAAACCTTATTTAAGTAAAGAATATTATAAATATTACACATATTTGCAAATAAAAAAAAAAGATATATTTGCAATTATGTGTAAATACAAATTACATGCAAATGCTTTCTTTATCCTTCCACTTTTTCCCTCAAATTTTCCTGTTTGCCTTTGAAATGAAATCTTCATTAAATTTTTCACTTTCTTTCCTGTAAGTCTTCCAGTTCTAGTTTAAATTCTTCTCATAAAAAAGAAGCTTCTTTCCAATAAAGAAAACTTCTTTCATTTTTTGCTTCTTTTTTTTTCTACAATATCTAAAATTTAGTCAAAATATTGTCACTCTGAAATTGTAAAATTTTTACTTTGGAGTTTCTAGGGTTACTGGAGTCTGAAATTTCTTCCCTCTACACAAATTTTTCAGTTCTGCAGAACCCAAACATTTGCCTCTTAAATTGTATGCTATTATTACAAATTTGCAGTTTTAAAAAACGCAGAACATGTCTGGATGAATAAAATCCATATTTTCTTTTCTTTTAAAGAATATTTGCTTTAATTGTAAATGACTTTTCTAAGCACATCTAACATTGCATAGTCTAATTTTCCACTCTTTATTTCTAATCTTGTTCACTTTCTATAGTTATCAATTTGGTTTGGAACGCTATGGTCTACTTTTTTGCAACACAAGGGCTAATGAGATAGGGACCTACTGCTTAAAGCTGATCCTGAACAGCTATGATCAACCATGACACAGTGGGATTCGAATCCATGAACTCCGGCACCAGAGGTCAGCTCCCTAATCGTTTGGCTATTTATCAGTTTGATAGCTTGTTTTGAATTATAGAATTGTATAATTTATCTCCTAATAGCTATTATATATCACATTAAGTACCAAGATGCTGTGTAGCTGTTCTCATCATATTGGCAAAATTCAGTTTTATTTTAGATCATAACAGACTGACTTCTGACTGGTGTAAAGCATTTGTTACACAATGCCAAATAATCTCCTCAAATTTAATAATCGTCAGAAGAGGCCATTTTTACTTTTGATTCCATATAATTCTCCTAACTGCATTCCATTCTATTTGAGAGGACATTTAGACAGGATAGATTTACTTTTCATATTTTCTGAATTTACATGGAAATACTTCATGTACCTACCTGCCTGTCTTTGAATCTAGGATAGTAAATACTTGGCCATCTAAATCACTTGGCATAATAATATGAATAAAATGCCATGGTTATATTTTTATTTTATATAGACCAGGGTGTGGCCAAACCTTTGGGATCTGTGGCCTACTCCACATTTAAAAAATCGAAGGCGGTCTACCAATGGCAGAGCTAAGTTAACGTAACGTACATGTTTATATATTTATTTTCAATAAAAAGAAAAATGGTAAATTATCTAATTTTTCTTTAAAAAAAACTTAATATTTACAAAATAAAAATTTATCGATGAAAATAATCGAAGTATTCCTATATTAAAAATTGACCATCCTATTCACTTCGTTTAGTTGAAATTTGGCACTGTATATCTGCAACAAGTTTATCATATTGTGGCTTGCACTAGCTTATTGCAATGCGTAAACACGAAATTAAGTGTTCATCTGTTAAACATGCCTGATGTTTGTTTTTTATGATGTTCATAGTTGAAAAAGCAGATTCACAAAGATACGTCAATCCAAAGTATGATTTCAAATACAAAATCAATTTGTAAATATTTGGAAACGTTTCCTCAGAAATTAATTTCCAAAAATCAGTATCACTAGATGCTCTGGATTTAAGGAATATATCGCATCTTAATTTAATAATGTCTTCCTTGATTGTGACTGATGTACATTTATTTAATGTCCTCGCATGGACTAGCTAAAATGTCATGGCCTCCCCTGATATAGCGTATACTATTTTATAATTTCATAAGACTATTACCTATAGTTTCAAAATTTTCACTATCTTAAATAAATTTTCTAATTTAACAGACTGTATAAATTTACATATTTCATTATCACTGAAACATCTATATTTTGCCCCCCTTTTTTAGTCAAATTCATAGAAATTTTTAGTGATACATTAGTCATACCATATATTCATAATAAAATTAAAATCCTTACTATTCTAAATTTTCTTCAAAATCTTTCTGTTAAATTTCATAAACTTAGCAAAGATTTCATAACTAGTCTACTCTATTATGTCTATTCTGAACAGTAGGATGCTCCTCTTTGGACCACAGGTTTGAATCCTAATGTTGGCATAAGTGTTCGTAGTTGTTCAGAATCGACTTTAAACAGTAGATATTGTTTCATTAACCCTTTCGCACCTACTGTCACAAATACGTGCCAGCAAGAAATGCACTCACTTCCCGGCCGACATGCTGGCGTGCCAGAGCTTTTTCTCGTTCACCCCCGATTGTCACATATGTGTGCCAGTGTTTTGGAACATGTTAAAAACTATAAGTTTTGACACAAGATGGCATTGTATGTCCATATGGATTTAGATACATGTAGATTTGACCTTGTACTCAATAGGAGAGTAGTATGATACACATACAAGTGGTTTTTGATTATATAAACATGAGAGAAAAGGAATGTTTCCAATTGACATATTTTATGACGTTTCTTTAAATTCCCACATGGTGTTTGTTTATGTAAGCAGGGGAGTTTTATTTTTGCTAAAGCGTTGTGTATTTCAGTTTGCAGGCCAGTTTTTAATACAGAATTAGATCTGACACTTTTAATTTTATTTATTTTTTTTTTTTTTTGTTAGATTTACGAAGTGTTGAAAGTGTTTAACCGAGCTTGAAATAGCTGTAATGAAGCAAAATATTTCAGATTTTGATTCTGAAATATTTTAGGATAGTAGTAATAGTGACACTCTAATATATTCTGATTGTTCTTTCTGTTCATAATGGATCTAGTGATTCTAATGATCAGGAAGACGTTGGTGACAAAGATCATGATGATGCTTCGTTTTTTTAACATTCCAGGAAAAATCCTCCAAAACGGCAAATGAGTTACTAAGAATTCAAGGACTGTAACGTAGGATTGTGTGTAGATCCCTGTTTTTAAAATTTTTCATACAAAAAAATAATTTTAAATAACATAGTATTCAGTTTTGTAATGTTAAAAGTCATTAAATAGTAAGTAAAGAATGAAAAAAAAGGTGTAAAATATATATTTAAATAAGAAATAGCCTAAGTAAATAAAGTATCTATAAACATATAATATAAATCCCATTCCATTTAAATACTTTACGCAGCATTATTAAATAACGCGTTGCTACTTCGTTAATTTCATGAATTTAGGCTTAATAGCATAAAACCCTCAGGCCCACGATACTCACTAGCGAAAGTGATTGCCGGCCTCAGAAAAAAACGCACGTTTGCGCTTCCCATCGTGAAAGGGTTAACCCTTGTTAGTCAAAACAGTAAACTGTAGAGATTAAAGCCAAACCATGTTATAAAGGAAAACACATGTCCATTCTTGATAAGGATATTGAATTTTTGTATCTTAAAAATATCAAAAAGTACAAAAATATATATATTTTTTAAATTTAGAAATGTAAGAAAAAAAACATAAAACTGTTTCAAATTGGCCATTCCATATTGAGATTACCTCATAAATCCAATAGCAAAGCTTACTGTTTGCTGATTATCTCCTGAAACCCATTCTTTAATCTCATGGTTTCGGAAAAGTTGTCATTTCACTGAGCTGTTGTTGTGTACTGACAAGCTGTAGCCTTTAAAAAAAATCTTTTCATAAACTTTCTACTCTTTAGCTTTTTGTTGTGTTATGCATTGACAAATCCACATTTTTCTATAGTTTCCCACCCTATGTGTGTTATTTTTCATGATCATCAGTTTAATGCTCACTTAGAAATCTCAGGATTAGAATGCTATTCGGTGAATCAAGAAACAATAACAGAAAGATTTTTGTTTATACCTATTGGTGATTTTGCATCAAATGATCTAGCTATCCATGCTCTAACTCTTTTGACTAATGAATTGGTCAACTTTCTCGTAAAAAGTTTGTTTAGAAGTAAAATTTGTTTCCTTTAATTTTTGTTTTTAATTTTTTTTTAATTCAGCATTTTTATTATGCTGAATTTTGTCAAAATGACTTAAAAATACCTTTGTATATTGAAAAGCATAAGGAACATAAGCAAATACCATTCCTTTAGTGAATTCTTTTCAAAGGAATAACATAGGATTCTCTGTATAAGTCTGGAAATTTCATGTAAAAATTTTTATTCTGTGTTTTGTGTGTAGTTTATGCATAAAAAGCAATTGAAGAAATATTTGATACCAAATAAACTCAAACAGAACAATGGGGTTAAAATTTTCTAATTGTTATCTAAGTAAATTTTTCTATCAAATCAGTTTGCCTACATCATACTTATTTTATTATAGAATATCAGTTTTGGCAGTAAAGATATAATATTACTAGCTGCTTCGCACCCAGCCTTCAGTCTGGGTAATAAATGTTCCAATGTAAAGTTTTAGAACCATTATTATAGGTATTCGTATTCATAAAAATCTTAAACCTTGTATTCAAGATTGTTCACGAAAATGTTAGTTTATTAATAATGGATAATCACAGTTATAACTACGTATATGCTCTACGTTGCCCGGTAAACCGCTATGCTATGATGCCAAATTCCACAGTCTTCTCTATTAATAGATGCAACTGTGTGTTATATTTGTCACCTATAGATTCATATATGTAGATATGCATAGCATACAAACATTCTCAAATATTTTATTTTAAAAGTTGTTATGTAGCCTGGTGTCTCGTAGATTATTTCTAATATTCCGTTATTTAAGCGGTAGGTCAGTTGACACATTCCCAACATTATCTACGAAATCTAAAGGGGTGAAATGATGATCACTAAATTAAATAGTAAATATTTTGGAAATGTTAGAAGCTTTAAATTTAAAATTTTAAGCTTATTTTTAAATTGTCTATTAATTTTACTTTTCAATTTTTAAATGTATTTGGTCATTTTAAATTTGGTGCTAAAATCCCAGATTTGTAGGTTAGTCAGATGGTGACATTTACAAACGTTCACTAATTATATTGTTAAATTTTTCGCATATATGAAAAGTATTTACTAAGAAAATGAGCAAAATAGATTATTGAAACAATATACTTACTAAAATAGAGCTAAAACAAAAATGTTAATTTCTGTACAGTTCATAAAACATAACTGTTTCCAAAAATTAATAATAAAATCTGACTAAAAATTTGGTAAGAATTATATTCTTAAATAACTCCCAATAATATTTCTGAATGTTAACTGAAATTCCATGAATATAATGAATCTAATATATATTAAATATATTAGATTCATTATATTCATGGAATTTCAGTCTAATATATATATATAATAAAATATGTATTAAAATTTAACAAAATATCCTTAAAAGTATTAGTAAATATTTAAAGTTATATAGTAAAGATGTGGCACATATTCCCAAATGTGACATTCATGTGGGCCAGAAAGCTGGGTATTTTAAGGTACTTTATTCTGTGTTAAGAGGATAAAGGCTTTACAAACTTGTTGCAAAATATAAAACATTTTTTCCCCTCTCTTGAAAAAGTCAAGCTGATCATACACTTTCCTAATACAGTATTTCCACTGGTCCTTAAAAGTACTTATTTTTTATAATTGCTTTTAAAATCCTATATATTTTATCATGAGTCCTTATTTTTTACTTGCAAGTTTAACACACTTCTAATAATGCCCAATTTTCATCTTTTCAGAACATGCCAAAATGGTGTTAGAGCTACTAAACTAGTGCCAATTTAGCATAAGCTCATGAATATATTGGCAGAATATGACAACTCCTACACATAGAAGCATGTCGCTAAGGGGTCAAAGGGTACAGGCTGGATTTAAAGGGATCCTAGCTGTTCTTTGTGGGATGGGATACACGTATGTTAAAGTACTGAGCCATGGTAGGTGTAGACATTTAGATATTTTTGTTCTAAGTAGAAACTGATTGATTGTTTAATATTTAGCGAATATCTGTAGTGTATCACCTTACAAATGATTTGATTTTGTAATGCCTCAAAAAAGTGGGTTTTTGACAGTTTGTGGACAACTAATGACAAGTAGAAGGAATTGCTAGTAGTTGTTTCAGGTGATTAGCTAAAAGCGAAATGTCTGAATCATATAAAGGAATTTGACATTACCAGCTTTGGAGATTTATAAGATATAGATACTTTTTTCAAAATTAATTACGTAGTCTAAGGTAAAATAGATTTATGTTTAGGTATTTTTTTAAATTTAATTTTGAAGTATTGTAAGCATTTATTGGCCGTGTCTTATTTGTTTGATTAAGGTGGGTTCCCAAGAAAATATGATTTGTTGTTATGTGTTTCATACAGGTCCTTATAAATTGTTATGTGGGTCCTTACAAACTTTTTTTTTTTTTTTTTTTTATTAAGAGTGGGTAATAGTCAAATTTTTGTAATCAAATTATTTTTATTTTATTCAAAAACATTCTCTGTACACATTTTATTTCCTTTTCCCCTGTATTTTTAAATAACTTGATATGTTATGACTTATTGACTTCAATATGTTCCAGATGTGTTGCTTTTTTTTCTCAATATCTCAAATTTTTAAATTAAAAAATAGCACCCAAAGTAGTAAAAAATCGGTACCCAAATTTGTTAACAGGCTAAAAAACATTTTTAGCCTGACACTAGCATCTATATTTAGAACATAAGTGTTTGCATTTTTTTTTTCCACACAATAATTGTTGTTTAAAAGATACTTTCATTTAGTTTTTTAAACTTTTTTTCAATGGAACTTCTAACATTATATACTGAAATTTTCTTGGAAATCAGAAATTAGTGGGAAAATTAAAGAATGTGGCTATTCATGTCATAGAAAATAATATTTTCTAAAAAAAGAATGAATTACATGCTGAAAAAAAGTAGTAAGAATAACTTGTAACTGTATTGAATGAGTAAAACAGGTCAGTAACAAGGTTCCTCCATTGAAAATTTAAAAAGTAATGAATTAGTGTCATATAAGAAAAAAGAGATGGAGAATGGCAAATGTGCAATCATTTCTGAATTGATAAAGATTAAACTGTTCAGTGTTTAGGGAAATGTTTTGTATTTTAATCAGAAAAAATTTTTTGTTGTAAATCTTATTGTCCTATATTTTAAGTCAAAATAACATTTATTCTCTCTCTTTTTTTAAAATGAGAATTAACAGCTTTTGTTCCCTTAAACTGGACATATTTAATCATGATGATATCAGTGTTACTATCACTGGACACAAAATTGAAAGCTTCAAGTCTTGTTAGACAAAATTCGCATTTCAAAACTAATCATTTGATCAGTGATTATCTGTGTTTAAATTTTATGCTCAGTAGAAAAATTATCCAATTTTCAAGCATCAAATAATGGCCAAAGGAGTAGGACTTTGCTCTTTGGTATGGAGGTGCATAGATTGGAATCCCATACTGACATGGATTTTGTAGCTGTTTGGAATTGACTTTAAGCAGTGGGTCCCAGTCTCATTAGCCCTTATATAGCAAAATTTAGACTGGGGGGGGGGGGGCAAATACTTTTAAGCACTTGCCAAAATGAATTTTTCAAAATGTCTCCTGAGGCAGAAGCTATACCGTGTATGCTGTGCACACGCGAATGTTTTGGGTGGAGTTTTTTCCCTGCCCAAGAAATTTTAACACTGGTATGAAATCCAAAGTTTAAACGAATTATAATAATAAAAGAAATGCAACAAACTTATAAAAATGGTGTTCGCAAACAACCGAATAGAAACTTAAACAAAAGTCATTCGAATTTCGATTCTATACTTCCTATGGTTACTATAGCCCTTTAGGCGACGCATTGGTGAAATCCGGAAACACGTGCCAAAGCTTGGCAAGAAACGAAGCTGGCAGGTTATTTTTCATTATATGTGCACTATACATACAAAGACTGTTGATTTCAACAAAATCGCATATAAGAGATTTAAAAAATTGCATGCAGGCTTTTTCAACGGGCCGGATAAAGTAAGCATTATTCTTAATAAATTCTGTATAGGCCCCTTCACAAAATTCAATATAGTAAAAGTGTCCCCTTCTTAAAATTCTGGATTGTAAAATCAATCTTATAACCATATTATCATCTTTGGGGGTTTCAAATAAAATTGTAATATTTAAAAATAGACTTTACTGCATGATAAAGTTTTCTGTTTTTTCCCACAAAAAATTTTTTAAAAATCACATAAAAAATTTTTTTCCTATTTTTACAAAATGGGAAAAATTTGTTTTTTATTTAAACCTTGGTATAAAACTCCAAATCATAGAGTAAACTCTTACCGTGAGAGAAATACTTACCTATTATACTTTTCCAAATTTTCAGTTAAATTATGGTTGATTAGTTAGAATAATGACTTAGTATCAGAATTTATGAATTCAAACCCAGCATAAGATCATGCACATATTGATAAATTACAATAATATACATTGATATAAACTTATTAGGGCCAATAAGTTAAGTATACTTGAAATATTATATCTGGATTTTTTTCTTTTTTGAAAGCATTTGTTTTAGATCTGATCATTTTAGCTCGTATTGGCTACTGAGTTTTTCTACCCAGTTTTGCAAGTACTGGAGGAACTTTTCTCATCTCTTTTTGAAAGAATTTTAGAAATATTTCTTGGTCAACTGAACATGCTATTTATTTTATCAAATTGAGTCCAGATTTGGACAGATTTAATAAGATCCTGTATCTTGTACCTCTAATTTTATATAAAAAAAGGTGAATTTTTGTTGCCTTAAATTTCACAGTCTCATTTTTGAATTTTGATTTCTGTTCGATTAACTATTCTTCCATAGGGAATTCATAATATTTAGTTGAATTACATTCTTTTAAGATGGTTCTAGTTATATATAATATATATATATATATATATATATATATATATATATATATATATATATATATATATATATATATATAATATTATATATATATATATATATATATATATATATATATATATATATATATATATATATATAGTTTTTAAATGCCGTCTATAAAGTTAGACCTCAGATTAGATTAATATGGCTATAAATTCAGAGTTATCATAAACTTTTAATTTTGTGTTTCTAGAGCAGCTGCTTACATTAATTTGTTATCAAAACTACATAACAAACATCAAGATTTAAAATATACTTTTTAATACCCTAAGCTTTTAAAGTTTTACCATGAAACCACATTACCATATAGATACTCTGCTATGTATTAACCCTAGAATATTTTGAACATTAAAACTGATAAAATAGCTTTATATATATATATATATATATATATATATATATATATATATTATGGCCGGGCAATATTGGAAATTTAATATTGCAATATATCATCAAATTACTATTGATAGTATTGAAGTATTGTTGTATTGTTGTACTGCTTTAATCTAGGAGTGAACACTATATTTGACAAACTAACAATATCTAGATATTAACCAAAAATACCACAAGTCTCCAAATATTAACAGACAATATGAATGAGCAAGATGCAAGCTATCAAAATACAGTGGACTCCGCTTAATGTTATAAATTTGGAACACCGTGATTTTGATAGCAATAACCAACTGATAACAATAAACGATATGCAAAATTAGATAACTTTACCTCCCCATAATTCACACATACTAAACTTCAAAATAAAATGAAAAAATTCGCCTTATATTTATGTACTGTATATTATCTTTTAAAACATAAGAATTGTATACATAATTAAAAAAAATGATCAATTGTTGACTGTTTACAATTTTTTCTAAGAAGCTCGTTGATAAATTGTTTGTAATCATAATTACCTTGTCATAGCAATTTAAAATTTTGATCTTTTGTTTTAATGTTAAATCTTTTCGCTTTCTGGCTTCCATATCGACAAGCTGCATATAAGCAAGCAAGGCATTAAATGTGAGAATATGCTCCTTCTCAGTTCCGATAATAATGTGTTGCCTTCTGCTTATCTGACAACCATTGACCACCAGCAGGGTGTGCGTATTTCTGAAAAATTCCAGGAACATATAATACCCCAGTCCTTTGTACATTCCCCATTTCCCTAGGTGGAAGAGGAGAATTCTCGAAAATTCAAACAACAGCGAAGGGAAATGGGTTCCTTCTGAATATATTGGGAATTTTCCTTTGCCAGTTAAAATGAGGTTCGAAAACTGATCCCATTAACTGATGTAATGATCAAATAAAGCGATAATTTTAACATACAAATGAATGGAGAAAATCGGGACCAAGTGATTTTGATAACAATAAGCGATCGATAACATTAACCTCGATCACATTAAGCAGGGTCCACTGTATATACACATGTGTACATATCACTGGCTATTGCAATGAATATCAATATCTTTGATGTATCCCTATAGATATATGCCTGTAGTAGATTCTCAAACAGAACACCAACAAGCTTCTGATTTTCATCCAATTATATTGCATGAATATATCAGGATATATTGGGATATACTAACAAGACATTGACAGAGACTTGATATTCAAAGGTAGATTTTCTGGCTTGTATTAGTCTAGTATGTGTGTCTGTATGTTAAACAAATGCATATGCTTTTTTTAAAAATGACACTTTGTATTGATATATACGGAATATATATCTTTTAGCGATCTACGATATCACGAGCAGATGAACAGAATCACTGACAGAGAATGTATCGGCAAAACAGAATTTTAAATTATGATATCCTGATGCTTGAATGTCAATATTTGGCGATATATTCATAAGCAATCTAGCCCTTATGTATGTAAAAAAAAAAAAAAAAAAAAAAAAAAATCAGGAAATAAAATTGTGTGCAATTTCTCATAATTAACTAGCTTTCAAAAGCATTTTTTTCTCACAGTGGCATGGATATTTGTAGCCATTCGGAATCGGCTTTAAGCTGTAGGTCCCGGTCTCATTAGCCGTCGTGTTTTAAAAAGTAGACCGCAGCACTCCAAACCAAACCAATTAAAAATGTTTTTAAAAATCTCAGTGTTTTTTTATATATATATGACAGGTTCCCACTAAATGACACTAGAGTCCTGAGTACATTTTCACAGTTTTATTCAAATCTCAGAGCACACTACTCATCAATCATATTCAATGGCGTTGCACATTGGAGCCTAACTTTTAACAAAGGCAGGCTTAGCTGCCTCGGGTAGCCACAGCTCTGTCTACAGAATGTGCACACTGCTCTCTGCTCAGATCACTGCACGTGAGCCGTATTTATGTGGCTAACTCCTCACGCCGCTTCACTCTCAGTAAAGAATCCCTAATTAAAATCTTTTAAAATTAATCTACAATTTAAATCCTGACTTTTATATATATATATATATATATATATATATATATATATATTAACCTAAAATAATATTATATTATGTATATGTGTTGGAAGCACTGTCACATCAATTTAAAAACTGCTTATTGATGTTATAAGTGATCAGTTATTTCTTAGTGCCACAGAATTGCATACTATACACAAATAGAGAAATTAATAAATATGCAGTGTATTAAAAAAAATTTAAGCGAGCATTTCACAACGCAAATTTTGTTAAAAGTTTTCAATTTTAATTATAAATTCTTTGGTTGTAAAGTTATCTTATTAATAATTTGGTTTAAAATTTTTAAAACAATAGGATCATTCTGTCATCAATCTAAGTCCAGTGTATTTTGTAGCAATGATAACAAATATGTCAGAACTCTTTGGAGAGGAAGCATTGTCAACTGATTTCCATGCGGATGTTACAACACATATTTTACCAGTAGCACATAGTAAGATTTGTTTTATCTGGAGTATTTGGAACCTATTTGAGTTCAAGTAATATTCTCATTTCAAAATCTCAGATAAAAGCAGTTTGCTGTTGCAATAACCAGAATATCCAAGACCGCTATTAAGATTTGAGAAAAAAGGTTTGAATTTTAACAGAAATATATGAAACTTTTATTCAATTTAAAATGCGTATAACATTTGTAATTGCATATTTTATTTTTATTAAAGTAAAAACTTTTCCAGGAAGTAGAGCTTTATAAATTCTCATCATATAATTTGCAACAAAAGTTCATAATGTTCCGTTTTATATATTTTCCAAAAAAGGGTTTAATACGTAAACAATATTCTTTTATTTCGTCTTAGAAGAGCCAAAAAAAACATATAACTCGCTTCTTTGGCTAACAATGTGGAATCCCATTTTGTTGAATAAATTCAAAAACTCTGCAAGAGGTTACATACTCTAAATAAAATCCAGATATATATAGCTACTATACCTAAAACGCTATTTACAAAAGAAAAAAATGCAATTATAAAACTAATGCTGTATTGTTGGATGGATTACTTTAGATAGCATCATGGAGAATTTAAGACTAATTAGTTAGATTCATACTAACATTTCATTATCTAATTTATGCTCACTAAAATAGCATGGATACAAAAGTATAACTTATCGTACACTTATTTGTATAAAAATACTGATTTTACGCATTCATACAAATTACTCATTTCATTACTATTAATTGGCACATGAATCAATATGCTAGTACACTTTGTCATGCTCCACAATAGTATTAAAAGCGATGTTTTAAAATTGTATTAATATTGAGTATTTTGCACATTAATGTGAAATTGATCACTAATACAAGTGGGCATAACTTTATTAATACGGCATTTTTAACCTTTCTGTTGCTTTGGGGGTGGGGGTTAAAATTGTATATTGTAAAGAATATTTTGATGTTGACATGTGGGTGATCATGGCTACTCTGGCCGAACGATGGCCGAATGGTAGAGTGCTGCTCTTCGGAACCGGAGTTCGTGGGTTCGAATCCCGCTGCTGGCATGGATGTTTGTAGCCGTTCGGAATCGGCTTTAAACTGTAGGTCCCGATCTCATTAGCCCTCGTGTGCAAAACAGTAGACCGTAGCGCTCCAAACAAACCATGGCTACTCTGTGTGCCTATATCGTTAAGATTAAGATTCGGGTCAGCATCGCACATCAGAGCCGATTGTAGAGTTTCGTAGTTGTAGTCTCTAATACCCGTAGCTGTTCTCTTTTTTACTCTTACTCTTCTCTATTGTGATCATCCTTTTTTTTTTTTCTTTTATTACATATACACATCAAAATAATGGTGTTGATGCTAATGTGATTGGACTTATCCAAGGTCTCCTGAGTGTGTAAATTTTGGTTGGATGGGATAGCATCCCCGCTCCGGTTATCCTGGTGCCGAATAGCCCCCTTTATAATTTAGTCGCTTTATACTTGTGTTTTGGGTACATAAGAATTCCCGATTTTTCATTGGGAAACTATTATAATTATTGCACTTTTCCAGTCGCTATTATGTATCGAAATTGTGAAAATGCCCTTTATCTACTTTCGTGCGTTTATTGCGTGTGAAATGTCAGATATCATGTCTGACGGTAGCCCAGATACCATGACCTCTTGCAGCAAGTTTGATTTTGTCTGGATAATACGCGTCATAACAAATTTAACGCTACAAACTTGCAGCAAAACTCCTGCAAGTTAGACAGAACATAAAGAGACTACTATTTTGCTGCAAACCTATGGCAACCTTGTTATGACAACCTTGAAGCCATCGGAAATTCTTAGACTTGCTGCAGTTTTGTTTCAAACTTACAGACTTGCCATGTTGAACTTGCTGCAAACTAAATTTGCTATCTGGGTAACTGGTCATTTTCTTTTTAAGCCGATCGTGTTGTGTATAGTTGGCACATTTCGTCGAACACATCTACGACACATTTAGTGGAATTTAAAATTTTGCAGTTGCTGGGAGTTTTTCCCCCCTCTCTCTCTCCCCCCGGGAAGGGGGTGTCGGGTATTTTCTAATTTCTTCAAATTCTTTGCTTAGTCTGAAGTCACAGACATTTGCTTTTGGTTTACATTGGTAAGCAGTTCTTTGCGTGTTTCATCAGAACTAATGTGAAACGTGTGGTAGTTGTACCTGCAAACCGATGGGATTTCTGTTCCATTTAGTCGTATGGTACCAACAGTAAAAGCTCATTTAGCTAACAAAGGTTCCTCAACATTCTAAGATAATTTTTTTAAAAAGTGACATTTCTTCCCCAGCAAATAAACGTATACATTAATTTCACAATGACATATTCATCAAGCTGTAAGTTTCTGGCCCTGTCTTTATCTTTTCTAAAATGCGTAAAAGTATTCAGGATATATTTGGTTATAAGATCTGCGTCCAGCCCAAATTTGAATCCAAGTTCATTTGTAATGAACTGGATAAATTTGCAACATGTTTTATTGCGGACTGCGAACTTGTTCAAAAATTCCGTTTTTCCGCCGCCATCTTTGCTCTCATCCAGGGAAAAGTGTTCTCTCAATAAATACTCAGTCCTTTCTTACGAGACATTCGAAATATAACCTTTCAGACGCAATTTTTAATGCATGAAACATGATAATGTTACTGACTTGCTCGCATACAATGGCTCTGCGGAATTTAAAAATAAATGTATCGTTTAAAAAAATCTTAGAATATTGCTCTACTCCAGGGTTTCTTAAACTTTTTGATGTATGGATTCTATAATATTTTTGAAAATTTTGAATACGAATATTTATGATAATTACGAAAATCCCCATAAAAATTACGTGAATCCGATACACGCTAGAGTGAAATTGTCAGTTTCTTCAATTGTACTGTAAAATACTAATGCAGTTTTAGATCATTAACTTTAATTTTTAAATTTTAAAACGTAAAACAGTGTGAATATTTTTAATAAGTAACAAACTTAAAACTATAACACAATAATAAAAATAAAATCAACTGCTTGTTTTCATTCAAAGATTAGCCGAACAGTGGCCGAAGGGTTAGGTGTGAGAATCTTCGGTACCGAAGTTCCTGGGTACGAATCCCACTGTGTCATGGATGTTCGGAATTGGCTTTAAGCAGTAAATCTCATTAGCATCGTGTTGCAAAAATGTAGACCTAACGCTCCAAACTAATTCAAACATTAACTATAGCCTGTCTATTAAGTATAGCCACTTGGAAGATTTCTGCTAAGAAAACTCAAGTGTTATCAAAAACACTTTGATCTTGCATACGTAGGACCTTTAACGTAACACTGTCAGTTCGTCAGTGTCACGTGCAAAACAAGTAAAATAATTAAGTTTCTAATATTTAAAAAAAAGCGCGTCGAAACGTTTTTATTTTCTCTTTGCCTGTATTGTACTTATCTATTTTCAGATGCCTTGTGTAAAATTATTTGATAATTGTATATAAAAGGTTAAAAAAGAAATATCAAAATTGCAAATTTTTTAGCGACCCCTTATGTAGGTCCCATAGTTTGAGAAATTCCGCTCTAGTCAAATGGCATCAAGAGTGATTCTGATCCGAAAATTTGTGTGGATCTGTTCCGAAAATTATAAAAAACTGATATTTTCCCCTGAAAATTTGAAAAGAATTTTCGGAAAAATCTGATTCTGATAATTGAAAGACAGTTTTTTAAAACCATCTTCCTCTTCATATAAAAAATATATAAATGAATTTTAAAGCTAATTAAAAAGCTTTATATATTTTTTCACCCTTTTTCTTTTTTTGGCGCTTACAAAAATCCTTTTTCTATCGAATAAGAGTAATAATACGTTATGTGATTTTCTTTTTAAAAGCAATATGTTAAATTTATGTATTCAGATTAAGAATTTAAATTTTTGTTTTCTAGATAACCACTATTATTTTATACAGAATAAGGTGATATATATAACATATTATTGTATTTATATTTCGTAAATAATAAATCACAATATTAAGTTTCAGATATCATCAAGCTCTAGTTTTGACATCCAGAAATTAACCTTAATATAATATTTTTTAAAATTAGTAGGGTATACTTTTTCAGAAACCTATGTAGGTTGTTCAGAAAATATTTTCTTACTTAGAATCACCCATGCATTTATTTAAAAAAAAAAAAAAAAAAAAAAAAAAAAGCAGGGTTTTTTTTTTTTTTTTTTTTTTTCATAAAGTGACTTATTTTTGTAGCACTTTTTCAGTTATTCTATGTAAATTAATATCCTTATTTACGCTTATAAAATAATGGGAAAGATCGTTTCGTATTTAAAAACATTAAAACCAATTATAAAAATCGAAAAATCTTAGTTGACTGACATAACCGCCATAAGAATAAGAAATTTCTTCTAATTGTAGCTAAGCAGTCAATATGAGCACTCCGGTAGTTCTAGTGTTTAATATCCTCAAATTTAAAATGCGTTTTCTTATTGATTGATAAGTTTTGGATCTTTTGCGCAAACAACCCCGGGCTCTTTTAATCGTTTTGTTTTTCGTTGTAATTTCTCCAGTATCTTCAACGCACTTCTGGTCGGATGGCAGGGCGCTGCTGTTCCGTAGTTTCGCGAGTCGTCGGTACTGGAATTTCGTGGGTTCGAATCTCACTATAGCATGGATGTTCGTAGTCGGCTGAAGCAGTAGGTCCAGGCCTCATTAGTCCTCCTATAGCAAAAGAATCGACCGTAACCTCCAAACCAAACCAATCAACACACTTTTGGCAGAAGGAGGGTTATTTTGTCATATGAATAATTCATGTTAGCTAAGTAATGATTGATTCCTCATTGGCTATAAGCTCTGTAAAGTTCTGTATGTTTGAATGTAACTAAATGGTAGCGGGAAAAAATGCTAATACGCTACACTCGTACTTTATTTTTTTATTAACCCAGGGGACTTGCGGTTACATGTTCTTGCCGTATGAGACAAAATTCCCCAAAAGCATCGTTTGAAAAAATGCTTTTTCGGACACAGAACATCAATTATATCTCAACACTTTTGCATTACACAAGGGATTTGGACATACAACTGTAGAGTCCTGCATTATTAATAGTGTTTTGTTGTGCAAATAACTTTGGTAGAATCGAAGGTGAAAGAGAGGTTCAACTTTTGTTAGAAATAAATAGAATTTATATATATTCAAAGTGATTTAGTGCCTTTGAGACAACTTATCTGAGAAGCTCTTGATAACTGAACAAGAAAAATATTACAGTATTGAAGTCAGTCCATTTGAATAGTAGTTTTTGCATGGTTGTTTGCTACCACCAGTGGAAAATCCCTTATCTATAATGAATGTGTAAACCCACTTTCTGTATTGATCACCCCATCCTTTATTAAAATAAAAGTTTGACTGTAGGATACAATAAAACATCCTCTCCAATTCGGCGGCAAAGTCATTTCATGGCTAACTGCTATGATGGACTACTATTACAGCATCCACAAACACGTACAGTGATTACAAAAATGGAGAATACACTTAATATTTACAGAATCTTGAGTAATGAGTTTCAAGCAAGAGATATCAATCGTGCAAAATTGGATGATTAAGCATAAAAGTATGGACATTTGTCTTTAGACATCAAAATAAAAATTTTATGGATGACTTGCGACATTGGTCAGCAAACTTATTAGCCAAAGAGCCAAATATGAACATTACAATAATTTAAAAAAAAAAAAAATTGGGAGCCTAATCAGACTGTTAAGTAAACTTTTATTCCACTAAATTAGTAGTACACTAAATAAAACTAAATTTCATACTTAATAAATATTTATTAATGGTAGATGAGACAAAACTGTTCACACTGCAACTGCTGGTCTGTGATACAATTTGCACCCTCCCCTAACTACTTTAGAAAAAGTATGCGCGCGCATGGTAGTGGTACCTTTGTATCACACCAGAGTACGCCGAAAACATACGTACAATTTCAACCGGTAGCTTGTACTTGGTTTGTGTTTACGTTTAAGAAAACTAATAAAATTAAACTCGATGTTCGTTACATATTTTTACAACAATATAAAATTTTAATTACCTATCTATCTTTTAACTTAAACAATAATTATACATGTCATTAATTAATAGAAGAATTTTAATTTATGAAAATAAGATGTAATTTTTTTCTTGCCAAGTTTTTTTTTTTTCTTTTTTTAATGAAAATACTATTGCGCCTTCCGTGGATATTTGTGCCAGAGCCGCACTTAAGGATCTAAAGAGCCACATTCGGCTCTGGAGCCGCACTTTGCCGACCACTGACTTACGACATAAAATTTTTTTTTTATTATTATTTCAAAGAATTGAGAATACTCCTGTAAAAATTACCGATCTTTTTTTTTGTAAATTTTAATATTAAAGCAAATTAACCGCTTAATATACCATGACGTATCAAGTTTTCTTACACATTTCCACCTTTGCGATCCACTGAAATTCTACTGGTCGATGCTTGCAAATCCCTGAAATTCTATTGGTTGAATCTCTGAAATTTCATTGATTCTCCCGACCTCCAGTCAATTTCCCAAAAATAGAAAACTCCCCACTCCATCTTTTCTCGTCGCAGTATACGGATGTCCCTGGCCATAAAAACATTTTGTGTTTTCTATCCCTAAACTTTCTACTCTCTAGTTTTTTGTGTTATGAACTCACGTATCCACCCTTCTATCTTATCTTTACTCTTATAAGTGTTTATTTTTTCGCTCGTTGTCATTTTTATGCTTACTGTTGGAAGCCTCTGGATCGAAAGGACTCGGCCTATATAGAATCCAGTTGCTCCATCACCTTTAAAGCCTTTAAACATACCATGACGTCAGTCATTCCATGTGCCGGTAGAGGCTTTGACGGCAAGAACCTGTCTCCGGCCGACATCATGGAGTATTATAAGGCGATTTCACGCAGCAGAGTACATCTCAACTTATGACAATTCTGGTTTTAGTTTCAAACGGAAGAGCAGTTTATTGTTTGTCTATTGGCTGTTGTAAACATGTAAATGAATGGGAAGGGCATTATAGTAGTTCGTGACTTTGCGACAAATTGCTCTATATTAAATCATTTAATTATTTAGCACATGCTTCAGTTCTGTTTTGATTAGAATGTTCACGATGCCATGTGTCCTTATAAAATAATAATAAGCTAAACAATATAGAAGTGTAAAAAATGTCAGTTCCTACACCTATTCGAACATACTTTGAAATGTCTCATATTTTGCAGAAATACTAATCTATTTTATACTGTTACTTGATTATTGTCCATTAAAATCATGTATGAACCATATTAAATGTTAATGTAGCAATACAAATTTCAAAATAAAATGTTCTGTTTCTAGGCTTGCTTATAACTTTTGGATTTATCCAAATTAGATAGTATTTTTCGGATGCATCAAATTCTGTTTTATTTGTATGTCAAGGAGTTGATATCATTATCGTACTTGCTATTGAGAAATAGGTATTTTCAGCTGTTGTACAATTTTAGATGACAATGTTGTGGCGTCTTGAAGAGAAACATTTAATGAAAAAACATGTGTAGTAATATTATCAAAAGAAAGGTAAATCTCTCTGTGATACAGCTAAAGTTATTCGACAAAGTCACACATGTATCTATAAAGATATTGGATGGTTTAAAAGAAATGGTGTTATCAGAAATTAAAGGGAAAGAGGATGAAATTAAGTGTATGTGCAATAAAGATCATGAAATAATTAAGCTGGACCTCAAAGTAATTATCATTAAACTTGTTGCAGATGCTTTTGCATTTATTAATAAGTTAATTAGTATCCAAACTATGTAATGTCATTAAAAAAGATGGCTTTAAGGGTAGAGTAACAAGAAAGAAGTCATTCTGAAGATTATAATAAATAAGTATTTGCTAAACCACATTGATTTATTAAAGACTAAAACTGTTGGAGGGAGGTCATGTTTATGACGAAATGAAATTTAACATATTTTGCAGTTACGGTCTTCGCTTTGTTTAAGAAAGCCAAATTCTTCTTTTCATCCAAAAACTGGTGTCCAGTTGTAAAAACATGGTGTCTGCCCCGTTATGGTTTAGGATTGTAAGGCTGCAAGTTGAGTTGAAAAGCTTACTTTCATAGATGTTATGAATCACACTGTTTATTTAGAGAGAATGGAGGAGAATTCGAAAAAAAGTGCTATGAAACTGGGTTTGGATGGATATTTCATATTCCAGTAAAATAACGACCTCGACCAAATGGCAAATAATGAACGTCAAAATAGGATGTCTTTATAATTGAAATTACATATTTCACCTCAATTCCCAGGTATTAGTATTATCGAAAATATGTGGTCCATACTCGAAAAAAGTGGATAAAAATATAAAATACAGATCTAAAATCATTTGAAAGATGCTCTGCTCAATATTGGAAGAGAATACTTTCAGATACTACTAAAAAGTTAGTAGAATTTATTCCACGATGCTGGGTCTATAATAAAAGTTAATGGACATGAAATAAAGTTATTCTACTTTTTTATTTGATAATAGTTGAAAATCTATCTCTATTCTCATTTTTTTTTGAAGGAGAAATCTGAAAATATGTATTTGTAAAGCAACTTCTGTTTTTATTTTCCTTTTTGCTTTGTAAGTTACGGCTATCACGAAGAAGTCAGGTGTGTTCTCAGCTGTTGGGGTCGTTGTTTATATTTCGTATTTTTGTTCTTACCACCACATTTAATTTTAAGTCAATGTTGTTTCTTTACGAAGCATACTGCGTTTAAAGTATGATTCTTGCTATTATAATGCAGATATTTTCGTACTATCTTATAATTATTTAAAAACATTTGTTTTGGCCAAATTCCGAGGTCGGCAGACTGCTGCTGTTTGCATAGGTGTTAGGGGCTATCCAGACTTTTGCTTCTGTGCATAATCAATAGTCAGTTTACTTATAAATCACTTTATGATACTTTTTATTATCTTATTTTATTGACAATTTGTCTCTTCTCTGCCGAAAGTCTATCCACCTCTTGCCGAGTTCATCGATATACTATTCTGGTAATACCATCTAAAATAGCTCCAGGTCTAATTATTTTCTTAAAATCCTACATACAGAATCGTATTATGATGGTTCAGTATGGTACTACTGGGAATAATAATTGGGATATGTGGAGATTCAGTGTGCCTAGGGTGTTGTTGGTGTCAGCTCTCAGAGACTCTGCATTTTAAACCCCTAAAAGCTACCATTATCGTGTTTTGAGATAATTTACATGTTCTTATGTACTGTTATTGAAAGTTGCTTGATTGTAAAAAACAAATTTCCATCAATAATAGTATTTGGTGTTGGGAATATAATGGTCTTCAAGGATTGGTTTATTTTTACCATAGACATAAATGAAACTCATATTTCTTTATCGACTATTAACTTCGTGTTTCCCTTCTTGGAGAAATCTGACGTCTGTTGGTAAACTTATATTTACGTTGCAGTTGTGGATATCTTTTGTCCCTGTTATTCTATTCTCTAAATGAAATAGTCTTTGGGAGAGCTTTTTATAGAGTTATTCACATGACGTATACACACATATATATATTTCGAAGTCTTAAACCAAAAGGTGGGGTCAATTTCAACTCTAAAGGCTTTTATTATTAAAAAATAATTGTATTCGACATCGTCGGCGACAACCTCCGCTCCATTTTGTTTTTCAACATTTCTTTCCACGTTGCCAATCGCCGAAAACTAAAAGCAGCCAAATCAATCTCGAGCTCGCGACACTTGTATTCTAATTTACGAAGTGCAGATGAAATAATGGTGGTATCCTGCCTGCTTCTCTTGTCAATACGTAATAACATAGGATATTTTATTTTTATGTATACGGAATATTTTTAAAAATCAACCATCTTTAAACGATTGATTAGGTATTACGTTTTTAGTAATTTAATATATATTAATTATAGTTTCGATTTTTACATCAAATCAATTTTAACATTTTTGCCTTTTTCCAATTTTTAACCTGCGTACTACTGACGAAACGTTATCATTTCATGTGTAGGGTCTTAATGTTACCGACTCATCTATCCTAGAAATACATTTATATGAAATTTAATTACTTTTCCGTCAAAGAGTGAAATATTTCGGTGCCATACTTTTATCACTAACATTACAGCAATATCATAATACTCAAACCTTTCCGTCAGTGCTAAAAGTAACATTGATCGATATATATGTCTTGACCTTTACTAGATATCGCAGAGCTGCAAGAAATGTCTTTCTTCTAAAATAAATCGAAGGAAACATTCATCTCGACGGAAAATAAATTATCAGTTTTTAAGATTTGAAAATGCTTTCCAACTTGTACTTTTCCTTATCTGTTTAATTTTAAAGCAGCAAATTATTCAGTATGTTTTCAGCGATTTCTTATTGTTACTTTGTAATCGTTTATATTTTTATAGAAAGTTGGGCTCTATGGCTTTAACATACTGGCAAACATAAACATAATTTGCTTGTTCAAATTTAACGGAGTTTAGTATTTCAATCGAAACTAGTACCCAACTTTTAAAAAATATAAGGATTCTCATTCCCTTTTCAATATCTTATATATGTCAATGGTCGCTGTAATAAAGACTAAGATCGCTGTCATTTATATTTATTTCAAGTAGCAAAGAATTTACGAAAACTTACCTATGAAAATTTAAACTAAATTTACCCATTAATTTCTCGCATTAGCAAAATGCATATATTAAGAATAAAATGCTCGTTTACACTTCCCTTTTGCGTCCCGTTATTTAATAGTACTTATTAGTATTTCCATAATATAAATATTCATAACGAACTTAAAATGTCTACTGTTCTAAATCTTCTACAAAATATTTTTCTTAAATTTCTTTAAAAAAAAAAATTAAACCTGACAATGATATAACATTATAGAGTACATTACGTTCAAACTGATTGATCCTGCTTATAAAAGAAGACTTGCGGTCATTTTTCTAAAGATATTTAGCTTTTATAACTTAAATTAAAAAAAATACGAAAAACTATTAAAAAATCTAAAAAGTGCGTACGAAAAAAAGTTAGATTATATGGGGGGGGGAATTATAACATTGTATGCAAGACACGTACTAGTACTAGTTAGTGTAACAACATGGTTTGTTTGTGGGTACAAAAATAACGGTATATACAGGAAAACGAAGCCGAATGTTCTTGTCTACTACATAGATTCTGGAAATATTTAGACAAATAAAAACTAGTTTTGACATCAGTCGATGCAATTGATGTAAAATTAAATAATTTTCGATCTATTGAGATTTAACTGAATAACTAAATTTACGCTCAAAACGCCCGCTCCCGGTACAATTCCGCTGCGAAATGTACTCGCACACAATGTGTTAATAGGGCCTTTCCAGCTTAAGATTTTCTCTCAGACTAACATAATAGCTTGCTGTTCGTTGATTTGCTACTGAGAACCACTTTATTCTACAGTAATCTGCTCTACAATTTCATTAATACGAGACAGCACACCAGAAGTTAGCGAGTATAGTTTGTCCCTCGAAAGGAGTACTATTTTTAGCCGTAATTCTATCTTTTAATAACTTTTTATAGTGAATTTCCGAAATTCGCCATGTACATTGTTTTAAATCTTTAATTTCTGCTTCAATTTTTGTCAAGTTTTCAAAGGCACTTTATCAGTTCTTTTTATATATATATACGTCTTAAATATTAATTTTAACGCAGTTAAATGCTTGATAAGGGATAAATAAATAAAGAAATAAATTCAGTTCTGGGCACTTAATTCAATGAAGATGATGCAAAAGGTGAATAAGTATTGACAAAAATAAACTAAATATACATCTCTATCATGTGAAATATACATCTCAATTTTGCACTGGGACGAGATATATTAAAGGACTACAGCGGACGGGCAAAGTTCGGTAGTAACGTAAGCTCGTCAGATCTACAACATTCTCCTTTCTAAACCATTTCACCGCTTACGTAGTTGGTTGTCTTAAGTTGGATGAGTTGGGACGTAGCGTGATCATTTGATTGGTTTACAAGTCAGGATGAATTATACTCGAAAAGGTTAATCAATTTGACAAGACGTCGTCTCGTTCTGAACTGCCGTTGATTCGGATGGGTCTGGCCTCAGAAAATGTGTTTTTCTGTCCTTAAACTTACTACTCTCTAGATCAGAGGTTCCCAAACTGTGCGGACGAACGATGGCCGATTGGTTAGGGTGCTGGCCTTCGGTACTGGAGTTCGTGGGTTCAAATCCCACAATGGTATGGATATTCGTAGCCCAAACTGTGCGTTCTGAGGCTCTGTGAAGAGAGGCTGGAAGCACCATCTTGACTTCCCATTACGAAGAGACAAGACTTGCATTAAATGCTCGGCAAAATTTTTCATTGATTGCTTTTGTAGAAATATTTTTTATTCTGTTTCTTTAAATAATTTTTTACGAAGATAATTTAATAGAAATCTCCTGCGGCAACAACTTTTAATTTGTATATTTTCTTGACTATTAAAACTATTTTACTTTTTCACTAAAATGTTTTGTACTTGATTAGCATTATAGTAGATATATTACGATTAGGGCACCATGAAAAAAAATATCTAAGTATTCATAAAGTTTGAGAACTTCTGCTCTTGATGAGATCATGCAACCACGTTTTTCTAGCCTGACAGCGAGTGAGAAAAATGACTAAAAGTTTTTCTCATTCGTTGCCAATTTTGATTTTACTGATAGAAATCTCAGATTAGAGGGCTAGACCCCAAGGTTTGGATTCGAAGCTCTGCGATCTACTTTTTTGTTACGCGTGGGCTAGTGAGACCGGTACGTACTGCTTGCTAGCGGTTATAAATATGGATTCCAGCAGTGGAATTCGAATCCATGAATTCGGCACCGAAGCACAGCACCCTAAGAAATCTGGCCATCGTTCGATAGATCTTGGCCCACAGAATCCTGTTGGCCTATCATTCTCAAGGTCCTGGAGAATTTACGACCTGGTGAACGACTGCTTTGGATTCGACATTTTGCCATTTTGTTTAACGGGTGACAGGCCACTCCCTCACATTACTGTCGAATAGCAATTAACTTTATTGTAGCGTGCTATTCAACGATTAAAGAAAGGTTATGCCAGAGTTTGGAATAAAGAATTGTGGAGTTGAACAGTGTCTGATCTTTTGCCGATTTCAAGGTCACCAGACATGCTTTTTTTTTTCTTAATATATAAACTTTTACAATAGTTAAAGAATTAATATTTATCTCCAAATTTGGCAGGCAGTTATCTATAAGCAAGATTTAATATGAATAAACAAAGTTGTGTCATAACAAGACTCGCATACATATCTACTTCGAGACCTTATAGCTTGTAAAATTTGATGGAAAACGTATTTGCTAAATTTACTGCACTCAAATCTCCTTAAGATGAACTATCGTTAGTAGAAATTAAATTCATAATCCCCGATTAAATAGATTGAAAATCAGTGGTTAAATATTTGTTTAAAACGAAATCGGTTATTTTTCCAACGAAATATTAAAAAAGATTATTAGTTACCTAATTAAATTGGTTCATACTTTTTCCTTGTGTTCGAGATGGGTGTTATCAACGCGAATCTTTCCTTTCCTCAGAGGACCAAATACTTCTACATACTTGAATTATATAGATGATATTCCGTTTTAAGAATGTTGTGATAAAAACCCGAACATCTATAATGCAATACTTTGAAGTCGAAATGTACATTTGTTGTTATATTTCATGAAAGGATTTCCAAGAAGTGGCATTGTATGTCCCCCATTTGCGGTTTTTTAATTTCTTTTTTATCGTGGTTAAGATTGGTTGATTTTCATGGTTCCTCGAAATTCGCCTTAATGAGGTTTGGCAATAATACAAAATTAAAAGCTGTGTACCGTGCAAACATTTCATGTAGACCAAAACCCGCGTTTCGCTCTATATGATAAAATTATTTTAAAAAAGAGTTACCCATTATTTCGGTTTATTAATATTGCTTTTCTAAAAAGGTAAAGTTGAATACATAATAAATAAAACTTAAGAAATTCAGTTGAATCTATTGAATCAGTAACGATGTATTTAAAATATTGTCAAAAGTAGTCGTACTTAATGAATCATTTGCTGACTTGAGGAACATAATCTTGCATCTAGCAATGACTCAGTAGTCTAAATATTTTCAAATTTCAGGATGACTTGTTTCGTTTTATGTCGTCATCAGTCCGCATTTCTATTCTTTTGAAATGGGGGTCGTATATCTTGGTTCGATATTGTTACTCTAATAGTCAGCCTAATAATAAAATTTTAATTTTTAAGGTTTAGAAGGACACTATTACTTTTTTTAATACGTGACTAAATACTTGCTTAAATCTCAGGCCGGCTTTAGCCATCTGGTCCTTCCAGGCAAAATTCTTCAGTATTCTTTTTATTTCTTAATATTAACTAGGCATTATAACTAGAAGTTGTGGGTAAAATCAGTGTTTTCAGCCAATAAAGGGGTGCCTATCAGATTCGTAAATTTATCGTTTCTGTTTTGGGGTGGCATCAATTCCTTTGCTGATTGATTTACTCGTCAAAACACCCCAAGTGGCTTCTAGGGTTTTTCCCCCCTGTAACATAGCACTATCAAAGGCCTGTGAATTCATACATAGCAACTGATTAAATATATTGAGTAATAAGGATTTATTTTATAAAAAAAATTGTTTAGTATCGCTTTGTCGATATTCTATTTCTCGGAAGAGATACGACTTTAATCAATATCGTCTTTAAAAATTAGGAATGACATTTTTGTAGTTTTAAGAAAAAAAAATCATAATTATAAGGAGCGATTAAAAAGTTTCTGTGTGAGGGCTTCCTGCAGCTTATATGCAAATTAACATGTCACCTCTGCGGTTATATTAGGTTGAGGAAAAAGAAATCCATTATTTTTGCGTGAAATTAATGACTTTATTTAACATGTTTCGGATTGTTCGATTTGGGTCAAATATACACCATTTTGTTCTGTAATTTGTTGACATTTTAAAGGTAGCTTCATAATGCCTCTCTCATAGAAGTCTTGGTTCTTATTGGAGAAAAATTCTAATAATCAATTTTCACAATCTTCTCTTGATTCCAATTTCTTAACACTCCAGAAGTTTTGCAATGGGAGAAAAATGTGGTAATCGAATTTCCCAACCAAGCTCCCTGACTTTCTGACGAGTCACAACAGACGTGTATGGCTTGGCGTTGTCCTGATGGAACACAACACCTCTTCTGTTGGTCAATTGTGGCCGTTTCTGGTCAATCGCAAGCTTCAAACGGTCCAGTTGTTGACAGTAGAGATCTGAATTTAGTGTTTGGCCATACGGAAGCAACTCAAAATAAATTATTTCCTTCCAGTCCCACCAAATACACAGTAGAACCTTCCTGGCCGTTAGTCCTCGTTTGGCCACCGTTTGAGCTGCTTCATCGCGCTTTGACCACGATCGTTTTCGCACAATATTGTCGTATTTGAACCATTTCTCATCCCCAGTGACCATCCGTTTAAGAAATGGGTCGATTTCATTCCTTTTGGCCAAGGCTTCGCAGATGGAAATTCGATCCATCATGTTTTTGGTGTTAATTGGTGTGGCACCCAAACATCAAGCTTCTTTTGGAATCAAGTTTTGCACAGATGGTTTAAAACTGTTTTATGGTCGATCTTTAGCTCCTGGGCAATGCTACGACTACTAACATGCCAGTCAACTTCGATTATTTCTGTGATTTTACCATCATATTCGACGACGGGCCTGCCTGTGCGAGGTGCGTCTTTAACATCAAAAATGCCTCGACGCAATCGACGAAACCACGTAATTACCTGTTACAGTATCGGCACCATAAACACCATTCACAATTTCAGCCGCCTGGTTTGCATTTTCGCCTTTATCAAAGAAAAACTGTAAAATGTACGGAATTTTCTCTTTATTGACTTCCATTTTTAACACCCTGTAATTTACAACTGAATGGACCAAACAAAATACAGTAAAAAAAAATATTTTTTAGTGTGAAATGTCACATTGACAACGAGCTTAAATTTGAAATTGTTTGATTGATGCTTTACGAAATATCGATCACTACCGCAGTCTACCGAAAAAAATAATGGATTTCTTTTTCCCCAACCTAATATAAACATCGACATCTATACAAGAGATTATTGTGGCATTTGTATAGTTTCGAAGTGCTTGTGGAAAATACTGAAACGTAACAATAACGACGTTATCACCAAATCCGCCCCTAACAGGACTGCTGGAAAAGTTATGGTTACCTGTTTGCTTACCATGGTATATTTCTTATTGATTTCGAAGATTCAGATGTCTCCATCAATGGAGTAACTTTCTTCAAAACGCTGAGTAGATAAGACTTGCAATTAAGGAGAAACATCCGGGAAAACTTCGAAATGAGGTGAATGTGTTTCGTGATAATGTACTACCCCATATAACAAATGTAATGCAGAAGTTATATTCATTAAAGTGAGAGACACTTGGGCAACCATCATAAAGTCTTGATCCATGCGAAAAAGTCCATGCGACTTCCACACCTCCAGTTTCATGGACTTAAAAAAGTCGTTGAAAGGTAAAGTTTCCTGTCGGACGTAGAAGTGTAGTAAGTAATTTCGGACTTCTTAAGCAGCAAAAAGAGGAGTTTTACGAAACGTTTATATTCATCTGGATGAAGCGTGGAATGATTGTTTCAATGCTCAAGGACATTTTGAATGTCTGTCATAACAAATCTTGGCTGTTCAGTCTTCAAACAGAAACTTTTTGATTATCCGTTTTATATTAAATCCTTTTTTCCTCCATGAACAAAGATATGCGTTGGCAGTGATTTACCAAAAGCATTATGGACCACTGGGGAAACAATTGTGCTGAAGTTCCTATGACCAGATCCGGATTTGAAGCTTCGAATTCGGTGCACATGTCCGGGTCCCAATTTTACGATATATGATGTAGTAACCATATATTGTATTCTGAAATCAAATTTTTAGAGATAAACAAAACAAAAATGAACATCAATTACAAAAGTTAAAACAGCTTTGAAATTATTTTTAACGCTTCCAGTATGTAACTGTACGGGTGAAAGTTCATTAAAATGACTTTAATCTCCCCTAACAAATTTGACCAGCCAATCTGTTATCACTTGCTTTATTAGAACTTGAATCTGATATAAAGCAGAGATTAGACTTTTACGTGGTATAAATAATTTTAAAAGGAGAAAAAAAATTGTAGGAAAATTATATAGTAATATTTTATGTTAGTACGGTTGTTTTTTATTTGAAAGGGAGGAAGAGCAACTATATCATTACAACGAAAGTGCGTATGTTACCACTTTAGCGGACAGTGGTTTTGCAGCGAAACCTCCTGTTAAACATTTTTTCTCTTATTTTTGGAGAAATATGAATTTATTTTTCTATTTTTTTTTAATGTTTTTGACATTTAAAACTTACAATAAATGACAATACTACATTTAATTTATTTTTCTTTTAAAATATATATTTATACTGGTTGTATCTGGAAAGTTAGTAATGCAATTGTTTTTTACTTATGACCCCAAACAAAAGTATCTATTGCAACAACACTTATAAATTGTTAAACTATTTATTTATTTTACTTTTTTAAGAACACATATTTATTGTTCTTCCAATATAAGTAAAATTTTAAAAAGTATTATGTTCACGCTGTACAGAGATGGGTTTGTCAGTTAACCCCCCTCAATTTCTCCTATCGTATCCTCTAAGGCAAACTATATATTTATACTAAGGATTGCAAAGAAAAATTTTGATACATTTTGTATTTAAGGTTCCTAGATATTATTAATAAACTAATTTCATTAAATTCCAAAGAACTCATGTACGTGACTTTTAAAAGGTTTAAGCAATTATATTTTGCTCAAACACTTTGTACGATATCTTGATTCTTAAATCTTCCTGCTAGTAAATATCTTCATATATGGACAGTTAAGCCCCGCATCACAGGAGATGAAATTATGCTGTGACAAGTGTTTCAAACCGTCAAATGAAAATATGTATGTAATTGAGTTATTTATATTTAACTGCAACTCGACCTAATCTAGTCGAATCTGGGACTATATCGAAACAGTTGTCAGCGCCTATATTCGTCTCTGGTGATACAGGCTTTGGACTGGATATTAAGATCTTACAAAACTTCCTGCAATCATAAAAAATAAATACTACGTTGCTATAATGAGACCAGTGCGAGTCTCCGATTTTCATTTGTGCAAAGCACCTTGCTCCGCTCTCCTCCCCACCCCCTTTTTTCTTCTTAAATTGTTCTCTGCTGTGACTAAAAGTTGAGGATATCATTCCTTTGCTAAGAGCCATACGATATGTAAGCATCAAGTACTGTTTGCGTCAGAAATGTTAAAAGTTTTTGTTCATTATATAAAACATATTTTTAATTAGAAAAAAATAGAGATATATGATCTTTGTTTTATACTACATTGAAGTAATTTAAATGTCAATACAGGAGCTGTACACAGTTTTATAATTATTCTGACTTTCTCAATGAATTTAAATTAAATTTTAATGTAAAAACGGGACTGGCATCACATTGTAATAGGATTTCAGTTTCATCTGCAGAATTAAAAATATTCTGTGCGTACTTCTATAATCTATATAAAAGTGTTTATTTTTTTAAAAAATTATTCTGTATCTGCTTGCCACAATGGGAGAATCACTGCTTCTCGTAATAAAGGTAATAATTACGAGGAACCAGTGGGGGTCATGTTACTCCCGTCCGTAGCATACCTTAAACTTCTCCGAGTGGTGCTCAATGAGTAACAGGTTCGCAGCCTTGTTAGGGCATTAGGATAATGTCTGTATCACCTGCTGCGTTGGGAAAAAAATATTTATAAAGGTTACAAGTGACATTAATTTTAAAATTCATCTTGTACGGTTTAGAAGCTTTTTTCTTTATGGATTTTTTAGGCTGTTATATTTAGATAATCAAATTGTCGGAATCAATAATGGAGACCATAGTGTTCGTCGATGCTCTCATTCTTCAAAAGTCATTCTCTCGTACCTCGAAACATCAGTTATGTTGCATACTTCATATTCAAATACAAGAAACCGAAACTGTGTCTTAATTTACCATTTAGTTCTCTAACTCGTCCTACTGAAGTACTTCCCCAAGAAAAAGTCTGTATTCCCTAAAGGAACTTTTGTAGTGGAGAGGGGGTGGTACTAGTCACTCTTCTGTCCAACTTAATGTCAGTGATGGCTCTCATACTCTGTCATAATTTACCATTTAGTTCTCTAACTCGTCCTACTGAAGTACTTCCCCAAGAAAAAATCTGTCCCCTCCAGGAACTTCTGTAGTGGAGAGAGATGGTACTAGTCACTCTTCTGTCCAACTTAATGCCAGTGATGGCTCTCATACTCTGTCATAATTTACCATTTAGTTCTCTAACTCGTCCTACTGAAGTACTTCCCCAAGAAAAAGTCTGTCCCCTTCAGGAACTTCTGTAGTGGAGAGAGATGGCACTAGTCACTCTTCTGTTCTACTTAATATCAGTGATAGCTCTCATACTCTCATAATTTACCATTTAGTTCTATAACTCGTCCTACTGAAGTACTTCCCCAAGAAAAAGTCTGTCCCCTTCAGGAACTTCTGTAGTGGATAGAGATGGCACTATTCACTCTTCTGTCCAACTTAATGTCAGTGATGGCTCTCATACTCTGTCATAATTTACCATTTAGTTCTCTAACTCGTCCTACTGAAGTACTTCCCCAAGAAAAAGTCTGTCCCCTTCAGGAACTTTTGTAGTGGAGAGAGATGGCACTAGTCACTCTTCTGTCCAACTGAATGTCAGTGATTGCTCGCCTGCTAGTACTTGTTTTAAATCCGCCTTTGACAGCTGCTAGTCTTAAATATAGTTATTTTTAATGCTATTTCCAGTGAATGCAAATAAATAGAATTATATTCAATATGTACCGTGTGCCACAGATTCGCCATATGTAGTCTAGTGATTGGTATGCTTGGTTTGTATCCCGGAGCGTCTTGTTCGAGCCTCGCAGTCTCACTAAACATTTTTCTATACACCTAGGGAACATACTGAAGAAATCTGTTGGTCTGGTTGGGGGCAGTGTACTCAGCGACTTGGAATGTCACGGCGTTGCAAAATAGCCAGGAAAAGTCCGTGAACAAATAAAATCTTTATCAGGGAAATTTACAAATATTTTCTAAGTCAGGATAAAACCCAAATTAAAATAAAAGAAATAGCTATGTATTAAGTGTCGGTATGTTTAGTGTTAAAATGTCAAAACTGACACTGGATAAAAGTGGTTTTAATTGTCTAAACCTGGTAAAAAAAAATAGTCAAAACTTTTAAAAATGGTTTTAAACGGTCTTAATTTTAATCATTATTATTATTTTTTCAATTAAAAATAACTTGAAAAGTAATAAAAGTTACAGTACAGTTAAGAAAAATAACACACTGACAAATTTATGAGGCTCGTTTATAAAATACAATTAGAATGTTAGAAATTTCAAAATGAACCATGCGAATGTAAAAATATAAACTAGTTGCACGTGCAAAAGATACAGTTAAACCACATACTTCGTTGGCAGCGATGAAGAAGTTTAAAGGCTCTAAAAATTTGGATGTACAATTTGTTGAATTCACAGTACATTTAATGAACCACTGTATCAGCTCTTCATCAATAGGAAGATTAATTTTTTAAGTTTGAAATAATCCAAAATTAATTCCAAAAACCTTTAAATTTAGAGACAACCGCAAAATATGTCATTTGTAATTTTTTTTAAATTAAATACAAATTATTTAAAAGAACTTGTGTAAAAATTAACTTAAACATTTGTGCCTTGGTGCCTTAATGTTATGTTACTTATGACTTTTTATTTGGTAGTATGTTGTTATGACATTTTGAACAATATATTTAACCTTTGTTCAAAACGTAATGTTTAACATATGCTAGTAAAATATATTTGATTAATATTCAATAAATTGAACATTAGATTTCAGTGGTCGAAACTTGTCTAAATTGATATCAACTTGGACAGTTTAAACCATTGTCTGATTTTGACCAATTATAGTCTGTCAGGTAAAATGGATAACACATTGATGAATACAGAAAAGAAAATGTAAAAGTTGATGTTATTAAGTCACAAAATAAATTAAATGTTGATAAGAAGCAACCGTTGCCTAGCTATAAACTAGCTCTACTGCAGTTCTGAGGCAACAATCCGCTGCTAAGTGATTCTGGTAGGTTCCCGCTTGGGAGAAGGTATGTCATAAACACTTACAGCGCTTTCCCACTTACCGACACGACAGCGATAAATCTTAGACGACTGTCGTTCTCCAACATCGGCGCACGTAAAATATACTAAGATGAGCTATTCACTTTCCCACCAAACGATTCAATGACGATTTTGTCTTTTTAAAACGGCCGATATCGTTTATCGAACAGTTCTGTCGTTCAGCACTCGCTATTCCTTTTGAATCGGTCCGACATTTTGAGAGCTATCGCTACTCGCGTTGTTTACTTTGGATTAATGAATTATATTTTTTGTAATATAGTTGTTACACGACTTTATTTTTAAATTCATTATTAATATAATTAAATATTATACCTGTACTTAGATTTCTTGTGCATTAAATTGACACATTCTGCACAGATTTTAATGTCATGTCAAATTTTGATTTAAGATTGTTTAATAAATTTAAAGAGGTAAAGTTACTAAAGAAAAAAATGATCTGGTAAATGTGTTTTTAGTTTAAAAAGGGAAATGAAAAAGACAAAATTAATTACGTAAAATTACAATAGAAAAGAGCAATTAAAATTGAAAACATTTTTATTCGTATTTTTTTTAATATATTATTGTTTTAAACAAAAATCGTTTTAATTATTAGAAGAGATGCCAGAATTTTAGCAGATTTAAGAGAGTTACAGAAAAAAAATTTAAATTTTTAAAATGAAATAGTAAAAAACACCGGGAATCGAACCCGAGGCGGAAAAATGCAAACGCAACGCTCTAACACTACTCCAAAGCGAGTCACCCGTTGAGATTTAAATTGACCATTTCACAAAAAAAGAGGCGGAGCCAAAGCTTCACCAGCATATCACCGGTGGAAAGAATATGAGAAATTGGTGCCTAGTATCGAATGTTTTTAAAATGTGTGCAATGAAACAGCGTTACAATTTACTTTTCTAACAATAATTGTTGTACTAAGTCTATAAAAGTGACTACTCCAGTCATAAAACTTGCGCGAGCTTACTTTAAATCTCCATCTAAACCTCCATCGCGCCATCTTTAAATGAAACGATATCGGTAGACTGGAAAAACTGCTTTCTAGGCTACACGATACCGTTTTGTCGTTGCATTATTACCGGCCGATACAGATGTTATCGTGTCGGTCAGTGGGAAAGCGCTCTTAGGTCTCTGAATGTGACAGACACTCTTCGAAACGCTCCGGGGAATAGACGATCGCAATAAAATAGCTTCATGTGTGAATCTTGAAATTACTGGGTGATCCAACAGACCTCTTGCCCTTGACGATGAAAAATTAACGTGGGTTTACGAGAACCTCGTGGGGCTAAGAAGAGCTTACAATTATAAGCAGGGTGGCGTTTTGGAACGAAGCAACTTTCAACAGATCTGGGTCAAAAGAAAACTGAAAATTATGTGAAGCAACAGACGTTACCCTGTATCCCGCAATAATATGTCCCGCAGCTCATGATATTGGCGCACCCATGGTTTAAGAGTACTCAAAAATAAAGCTTCCTAAAATCAGGGATGATTCTGATCCGAAAATTTAAAAAAAAACAGATTTTATTTTCCCGAAAATTTAAAAATAATTTTAGGAAAAAAAAATCTGTTTCTGAAAAAAAAAAAAAAAAAAAAAAAAAAAAAAACTTTTTTTTTTAACCATCTTTCGCTTCAAATAAAAAATATATACACGATTTCCGCGCACCTGGAAAGTCATGGAAAATCATGGATTTAGACAATGGATTAATTTTGTCATGGAAAGTCATGATTTTCTAAGTAAAATGAGTAAAAGTCATGGAAAGTCATGGATCCGCTAAACTACCAATTAAGAAAAACCAAGAAATGCCTCTGCAAGTGAATTTCCTTTCTGTTCGTCAAGGAAACTCAAAACAAGCAAGCTTAATAGGGGGTAACTGTATAAGTATATTATTCTGGTTTTTTCTTAAATTATAAATTAAATTTTTATTAATATAATAATAATAATTTAATAAAAATTAGTTAAGATTTTTCTACAAAATATAAGCTTATCTTTAGGGCTATTATATATAAACGTTATAGGGTTATAGTGTTTGGCTATTATTCTTGGTCACCTCGATAATACCTAAGTACTCTGAATTCAAATTGGAAACTTTCTGATTGCATTCAGAAAATTGCTGTATGATTAAACTTAGGTATGTAGATACAACAATTTTTATATATATATATATATATATATATATATATATATATATATATATATATATATATATGAGTTTATAAACATTTATAAAGTATTTTTTATCATAAATTTTTGTAATTTCTCTAAAAGAATATATTTTATTTGTATGTATATCAGAATTTTTATTCATATGTACTTTAACAAAATATTTTTAAAGTCATGGAAAATAATCTTCTGAAGTCAGGGAAAGTCATGGATTTGAAAAATTTTATTTTGGCGGATACCCTGTATATAAATGAATTTTGAAAATAGTCGGAAAGCATTATAGCTTTTCTCACCTTTTTTTTCTTTTTTGTCGCATTCACAAACCTTTTTTCTACCGAGAAACAGTAATAATATGTTATGTGATTTTCTTTTTTTAAAGCAATATGTTAAAATTTAAATTTATGTATCCAGATTAAGAAATTGCATTTTTGTTTCCTAGACACACACATCGAAACATAAGTGTTTGTATTATTATATACAGAAAACACTTATATTTGAAACTCTATAACAAGGTGATATATATTAGAACATATTAATATATTGATATTTGGTAAACGATAAGTCACAATATTAAAATTCAAATATCATCCTGCTCTACATTAGACATTCAGAAATTAACCTTAATATAGTTTTTATTTTAAATTAGTTGCGTATACCTTTTTCAGAAATTTTTTTCTTCTACTTAGAATCGCCCATTCCTAAAACCTTATTTGAAATCTTAAAAATTAAAAAGATTAACCTAACAGCTTACCTGAAAAGGAGAAAAAGGGGGGGGAGGTGAGCTAGAGACATGTTAAGAGAAAGTTTAGTTGTGACTTCGCTTCCAAAGAATCGCTGGTACCAACCACGGCACAGCTGCAGTCGCTAGGCTAAGATCTTTAACCCCTTCCCTGTTTTGCCCGTACGTCGTACGGGCACAGTTTTCGGCCTTTACTGATTTGCCCGTACGCCGTACGGGCAATCTGATTTCTATTTCGGTTGCACTGTTTCGGCCGTATTTTTTCCCAATTTTAACAACAAATTATTCGTATAGAGGTCCAGTAAATGATAGTTTTCAGTTTTTTGTATTTTCTACTCTGATTGGTTCAAAAGCTCGGGGTTTTCGCATGTTTTGTATCAGAAGACGAATTGTTATCTTTCAGTGTATAGCTTTCTGGTTATATTTTACTAACCGCCTGATAATTTTATTCATGTAAGAGTTGAATAATATATTTTTACTTTAAATAATAATTCACAACGTATGGAATTAATTTCTCTCGATTCGAACTGTGACTCGGAATCAGAAACTGAATTATCTGTAAATGATAGTAGCGAAAGTTTACTAGATGACCTGGATACTAGTGACTCTGATAGTAGTACAGATGGAATCAGTCAAGCAAGACAATTTTTTGAAATTAATTGTGATAATCCTTCGGATCCGCCTCCTAGATTTACTTTCACTGGAATTCCAAAAATTAACTTGGATATCGAGGAGACTAAAGGTAAACTTCAGTTCTATGATGCTTTCATAGAAAGAAAAAAAGTT